>JAJOZX010001194.1:170000-452500 GCA_023014485.1 Bathynomus jamesi | reverse complement strand
TACAGGTAGGATTTTAGAAATATTAAAACTTTTAAGAATTGCCTGCGTTTTGAAAAGTAATTTTAAATTATTGCCTGGTTCCTTCGTCGTTATTTCTGCATATGCACTCCCAGCTAATCTTACTTTTGAAAACTGTCAGGGTATCTGCTTATGGTTACAATTTGCTGTTAGCCTACCCAAGCTTTATTTTAATTTATCGGTCAAGGGAGTTTGCAGAGGAGCTAATGTAAGTGTTTTTAGGTTATACAGTATGTTTTTGGAATCGTGAACAATAAGATTGGGTAGGCCAGGTTAGGCTATGATATATATATATATATATATATATATATATATATATGGTGCACACAAAACGATTTAACCGCATCCAATTTCATGACATTTATTTAATTACAGAGCCGAAACGGAAGTTGATCGTATTATAGCCACTTTTGACGAAAGTGATAAGTGAAGTGGTAGCCACTCACCCTAGCCTACCCAGCGATCCAGAAGTCGTGGTATTGACTCACATCCGGTCAAGCGAGTGCGAGGTCATCGAGGAGATTATGTAAGTATTTTTGAGGATAAGGACAAAGTACAATATATTTTCATTTATTAAATAGTAGAAAACATGTACAAAAATGGTAAAAGCAACCGTTACATAATTCTTAATGGCTACAGCTACAAATGTATACACAAATTTACAAAATATACCTTTACACATTACAGGGGGTACTAACATATGGGAACCTTTTTTTTATCTGCCTGCATACATATTTATCATTCACATTTGTGTCGCATAAATCGAATAATTTAAAAAAATTCATAAATCCCTTCCCACGTGAAACAAAATACAATACAATCCACATGTTTCAGTATAATGTCCTTGGAAACGATATAGATTCCAAATAATCTCTGGCACATCTAATTGCGCTATGAACTTCACAATTGTCGAGTTATTCCACGGTGGAAATCCGAGTGAATCGAAATAGTACATTCTTTCCTTAGTTTTAAAATAGATTGCAAACCAATGAATCCCCTCACCCCCCACAATGTCGGTGTTAACGATAACCCCGTACCAGTTTCTCGAACTAGCCAGCTTCAATATTTCATTCTTTGCAAAAACCCCGATAAATTTGGAACGCGCGAAACATTCACTTTTCATCACTCTCTGGAGTGTATTCGCGTCCATTTTAAAAATCTGCGTGACGTTCCTAAATCTATCTACTTCTATTAGGGCTTGCGACTCGATGTATACTAGTACACTAATAGGCGCGTCTCTTGGTTTGAGAAACTCCAGCCTCACTGAGATGGTACCGCTCTGTTGGGGGTTTAAATGCGTATTTACGCCAGCAGTTAAGTCAGGCGTAATGTCAAATGAGTAAATATTAAACTCTTCAACAAATTCTTTCTGTGTTATGCCGAAACCAAGTTCATCACACGCACCTGTATTATGAGCCAAACTACTATAAGCTCTCGTGCAGAGTGGGAATACCCCATCTGCTGAGTAATCCATATTCATTACCCCACCCAGAGCGATGCCATTTACGTATAGAGTAATATTTTTAAGACCGAAATTCTCGAATTTTAACGCACTCTTTTTATAATTTCCATTCGTCGAGGCGTGGTCTTGCATTCCAATTAAAATCCTTTTAGGTAGGACTCCAAGAGCAATGTTTTCTAGCTGTTTCGATGCCAGCCCTGCGGGGACCAGTTTGATCTGTACCCTGTTAATTGAATATTTTACTGTGGCCTGTACCAAGTGTTTCTCAATTTCTATTTGCTTCGGGGAGCTTAATTTCACTCGTCGTATACGCAAATACGTTTCCATGATGTGTATCACAACGGGTTTCGCGTCTTCTTCTTGGTCTGTCCCCAGATTTATGCAGATTCAGGGTTCGTGCGGGTAAGCTTCAATTTCATATCCACCCCGTCCATAAGCAACTTCTCCTCCTTTATACTACTCTCATCTTTAGTGTGGTAATACCCCTCTGCGGATAAAAAGGTTTCCTTCGCTTCTTTTGAAAAGTTGAGGACATTTTCCAGATAGGCTCGTAGGTGATAGTACCCCGTGCCTACCGAGATGTTAGTCTGATTTAAATATACATTACACTGACTGAATATGGAGTGCAGAAAGTTGGTTTCAGGGTAGGCAGCGTAACTATTATCGCAGTCCGTTCCGTTAGAATGGGCTATGCGTAGCTTAGCATACATGTGCATGCAACTCGAGTCAAAAAAGTAAGGGCCTGAGCTGGGTATCACGAATTCTATAGGGGCACTGGGCGAACTAATTGTGTTTAACGGGTTAATTGTAATAAAGTCACTATGTTCAATAGAACCTGAGTAGGTGGCATATCAAAGAGGGCCAGTTCCGATTTACAGCACTGTGAACTACACGGATGGATAAAACGTGCCATGACGAGTCAGAAACAGTGCCACCTTCCCTCGACGAGTATTAGTCAATCTATGATTCGTGAGAGTAGCGTCCTCAGCTTATATCAGTTAAAAAAATGATCAGCCATAGGTTTCATACGCTTTGAGCACTTCTTTTTTGGTTTCCTTTTGCGTTTAACGCCACGTGATAGTAACCCCTTCTTCCTAGCAGATCTCTTCTTATTTCCACCACGTGTTGGTAACCCTTTCTTCCTAACAGTTCTCTTCTTTCCGCCGCCATGCATTTTTCTCTTCGCATTTTTGATGATTTCATCCCGTGTACGTTTTAAATGTTTTTTTAGAGCTTCTTTAGGTTTAGTTCCCCCCAATATGTCCTTTGCCACGTTAAAACCTGTTTATAACGCCTTCTTCCCTAGGTACCTGGCCCCGCTCTTCAACAGTGGGACAGCGGTGCGTAGTATGGACGAAAAAATGGCCCCAAGTCCACTACCTCGCTGGTATCTCACCTCTCGGTATACTGTGAAAGGCTTTCTGTCCATTATTACTCAGTGCGGTGAAAGTGCAGCTTCACTGTTAAGCTCCCGTCACCGAATGGGAAATTTTTACCCTCAATCGTTCTTATACAGTATATATTGAGATATTGGTTATTAGGTTAGTTGCGACATTCACATAATGGGATATGTCATACGTAATACTAAAACTCCTTCCTCTATGGTTGGGGATGTGTGCTATGCGTAGCAGACGTGCCTGGGTATCCCCAACAAACTGGTGTTCCGCTATATTGCTGTAAATATAGCACATGTCTGGAGGCTGAGAGCTTTCAGCCAATTTCTCCATCTTCAATTGATACATTAAGCTGGACAAGTCATGTGGTGCCTCGTGAAAGGTGTCTCTTTGGAAGGCTGCTCGATATCGCCCCTCGGTTATAATTTTGAACACTCTTCCGTCTTTAAGATTTCTGTTAACCTTTGATTTTAGGATTAGAGTATGTGCAGGGTTTCCTTTGTTTACGATTTCGTATAATAAATCATTCGTAACATTTGAGTTTTTAAAACTCACGTTTAAGTCTCTCACAACATCCTCAGCCGAACCGTAACGAGCCGGTCCTAGTGTCACTGTTGTACTGAAAACCGTGCAACCTTAGTCCGGCGATACGTATAGTTTCATCCCGAGTTAACCCGGCTTTTCACACTCATCAGTCTCTAAGAACGTAAAAACGGTATCTTTATAATCAATATTTAAAAAGAGGGTGTCCAGCTGAATTTCACATATCCCCACCTCATACGAATCACGACCCAATCAATGGGTTGGAGTCTGTTACAAAGTTGGCTAGTGTGTTGTTAGGGTGTACAGACAGGGACGAGGAGGACGGGAGTGTGACGTAGAAATGGTTAAGAGTCATGCTGTATACTAATTAAGCTTCATTACTGCATCAGGTTTTATATAGGTATTGAAGCTTTCTGGGTAACCTAGCCACTTCACCAGGTACATTTTTCTCTTCCCTGTACCTTTGCTTCCTAAAATTTTCTCAATTTTAAAACATTTTTTCCTAAACTAAATACCACTTTCTGCAATTCCTCGCGATAAAAGCCTCCCGAGATCTCTTCTCCATTCAAATCTTCAACGTAATACATCATTATCTCACCTTTAGGTCTCATAGCCCTAACTTTAAAAATCTCGCGTGTCCATCCTTGCTCAAAACCCTTAGCGAATTTATTCCCCGAACGTGACAGCCTTACAGAGTCATTGATTTTTAAACGCGCAGAGTGTGGTGGTGGTAGCGGCACTCCATCTCTTCTCGGGCGCTTGCCTCTTTCTAAAACATTGTTAGGTGTTGCACCGATCGTACGATGGTGTGAACGGTTGTAGGATGAAGCCAATGAACCGAGAACGTTTATATATTTGTATGTATTTTTATGTGTAAGATAACGGTGCATGCGTTCCTTTATGGTACGTTGAACTCTTTCAGCTAAAGAAGCCTCATGTATAGAATTGGAAGTGTAATAGCTGATATTAAACTCTGACAGCATGTTCTGAAAGGCTCGTCCTATAAATTCTTTTCCCATATCCGTACAAAAATAGCCAGGAATCCTATTTTCTTTCAACATCAGCGTTTTGGGCCCTTTAGCAACTGTTTCAGGCGATTTATTTTTCAGGGGAATTAGCCTCAGGTATCTAGAGAATACATCTATTATAAATAGGATGTAACGGTAGCCATCGTTATACATTGAATATCTTTGCATGACTGTTAAATCTGCCTGCCAAATAGAGTGAATCGAGGCGGCTGTTGTCTTCGCTGTTTTAAACCTTTTTCTCACAGGCTTATGAAATGTATAAGCATCCTGGCCCCGCAAAAATCTCTCAACATCTTTTTTCCTTACACCATAAGCACCTCTGTACAATCGATTAACGCCACCATAGGATGCTGGGTTAGAAATGTCATAATAGTGCTTACGTTGATACGTTAGCCATTTGCGTATTTTGAGGCACGTGGATAGGTTTGGCCGTCTACTCTCTTCTTTCTTTCTCACTTCAGAGACACTGACACTGCAGCTGCTGGGGGCGAAGGTGTACTCAGTTTGTGAAACGTGCGATGCATGTTCCAAGTCTTTTAACCTATTCACATTACCTATCAATGTTTTGGGGACATTTATTTGTTGTAGTCTTCTTTAATATGCCTCCATCCTGTTGGTGAGGGCCTATCCCACTTTCTCACCAGATCATGAACAATATCAACGATATTGGATCCTTGTACCCTTGTTCCTTCAACAATGATTTCGCCTGTATCGGACCACTGTATGATGGGGTCCTCACCCAATACATTATAAAGACAGCCCTTTATTCCTCAATGTATGGGGGAGGCTGTTTTTTAGCACATGTTCGATGTATTGTGTTCTGCTGTTCTTTGGTTGCCCAGGTTCTGCAGCGTTATACTCAGCACTACTCGAGCTGTGCCTCACGGGGAGCTCTGTAGGATGCTTATAATCTTCGTACTCATGAAGAAATTTCTGCAAAACCTCTTGGTACAAGATCCTTTTCTCATCAGGTGCCTTTTCACTGTTTAATAGGGCTAGCAACTCACTTTACATTCTTTTAAGCCTACTTTTACGGGGTTCTAGAACCGCATCTGGACTCCTTTGTAATGAAGCATACACCTCGTGCAGAATCACAACCACCTTCTTCATTATATTAATCTGGTCAGTAAAGGGCCCAAAACTGAAAATAAGATGGGCAGGAACGATCCTCCTCTTTGTACAATAATGCGCTTTTTCTTACCCACAGTCTGACTTTTATGAGCGAGTGTCCGTATTATGTTCTTGTAACGACGTAAGCGAGTATTCTGAGAGGATTTCATTGGAACATTACATTTTATAACATTAAGACAGATTTCACAGATGCATTTTTAAAAGTCAGAGTCGATATTTTTAACAAACATCTGCTGCAATACTCGAGGCAGTCGTTGATAGATTTTTATTAATTCGCGGTATTTCTTTAGCCTATTCGTCATTCTGGAATATACACGGTTTCAGGTTCGCTTGGAAATATATTCGTTCTTAGAAGCACCCTAAACTTGTTTCGCCGGTGAAGGTCACAAAGCAAATGTACATAACGTTGGCTTGTGACCTCTTTATAAACCTCTAAAAACTCCTTACGCTGACTCGGGAACATTTGACTAGCTAATACCCCAATTTGTGACACATCTCTACGTTGCGCGAATAAGACTAGATATTGCGTATTTGGCGACACATCGCGCATGTATCTATTTTTGAAAAATAGATTCTGATTAATGAAGAACACGCTTATGTTAAGGTGATGGGAGAAGGGAGAATACTGTAAATGTCTTGTTGGTTTACGTCGTCGTCGTCGTTGGCCTAGGCAAGCTACGGCTTGGGACCGTAGCGCATCTATCCGGTATAGGTTAACCTGGATGATGTAGCCATAAGCACTGCCGCTAGTTAAGTGCCAACCAGTGATTATCTCACTAGCCGTATTGAGTCCGTTAGGCGAAACTGCGACAGTACCAAAGGTGGAAAATATAACCTTTGGTTTTCTATTATTTATTTGTAAAATGGACATGGTATTAGATTAAAATAAATATTTGAATATAAATAATTAACTGACAATTGTGATATATAATTAATTATGTTTACATACAATAAAATAATATAGTATACATAAAATTAGTATTAATGTGGTTCACATTGAATTATAATGGGGTAACTATTTAAAATGAATTTATACTATTCCGAAATTCAAGACGGTAAAATTAACATTTATCTTGAAACTAAAATAAGAGTATTCACTACACACTCCCCCACCAGAGAGGAAGTTCAAAGAGTTCCGAACGACACAGATTTCCGCTGACCTTTTTGGTAGCTACATGTACCTCGCTTAAGGTTGATTCCAAAAACGCAGGCTTAAGACGATCGATAGAAACCTTGTCGACTTGGAACCGCGCTGGATGAGAAATGATTTGCGCGTACGTCGGAGAACTTCATAGGGTCCGTCATATGGACATTGGAGAGGCCGTTTTGGATAGGTACACGAACGAAACGTGGGTGCAAGACTGGAGGGCTGGGGAAATAAAGATGTTCTGTTGGCTAGTCAATCGAGGGGGAACAGGCTGAAGGGACTGCATGTGAGAGGAAGTGTTTGAGCGAATTCCGTAGGATCACATGACTTACCCCTGCAGTGAAGTACCACCTGGTAGCCGCAGTGTTGTTCCATAGACTAGTTCGGCCGCTGTAGTCTTCAGATCACTCTTAAATGCAGAGCGAATACCAAGCAAAACGAGTGGAAGCTTATCCATCCAATGGGAGTCTTCGTGACACATAAGGGATGACTTCAGCTGGCGATGGAAGCGTTCGACGAGGCCGTTAGCTTGCGGATGATACGCACAGGTATGCGCATGTACTGTACCCAACAAGCTGGTAAACTTCTTCCAAGCGAAGACTCAAATTGGCGACCTTGGTCAGTGATGACTTTTTGTCGGCAATCCAAATCTTGATACCCATCCATGAAGAAAGGCTCTTGCAACAGTGTCCGCTTGGATATCAGGAAGTGGGATGGCTTCAGGCCATCTGGAAAAGCGGTCGAGACAGGTGAGCAGATAACGTTGGCCTTGAATCACTGGAAGAGGGCCAACAATGTCTACATGAATTACATCAAATCGCTGGTGGGGCGGGAATGCGTCAAAGGGGACCTGGTGTGCCTTTGGACTTTGGCACGCTGGCAGGCAAGGCACGTTTTGGTCCAATGTTTGACATCCTTCCGCATCGAGGGCCAAACAAAGCGAGAGGTAACCAGGTGTTGCGAAGCACGGATACCAGGATGGGAGGGCTTATGAAGATCCATGAAGACTGCTTTTCTGTGACATGGAGGGACATAAGGCGAATAGCAGCTGTTGATACGTCGCAATAGAGGGGCACAGACAATCCTGGCATACTCATTTTCTTGAGGGAAGTGAGTGAGTGGAGTCTTCTCTGAGCAGTTCTTGTAGTTCCGTATCCTTATCTTGATCCTGTGCAATAGCATTCCACAGTGTAGAGCTGAGGGTAACAGAAGTAATCTCTATTCTTGAAGTGCATCCGCTGGAGTGTTCAAGACACCTTTGATGTGGCGGATATCTGTGGTAAATTGCGAGATATAAT
The DNA here is from genome assembly GCA_023014485.1 of Bathynomus jamesi. NCBI lineage: Eukaryota > Metazoa > Arthropoda > Malacostraca > Isopoda > Cirolanidae > Bathynomus > Bathynomus jamesi. Next base: position 444,479 of record JAJOZX010001194.1, on the reverse strand, counting down.
CAAGTTGCCTGATGACTCTGGGAGAGTGGTTACAGCTGTTTTTATTGAAGACAGTGACCAAAGGTTTGTGGTCGGTAAAAACACAAAACTCTCGGCCTTCAAGGAAATGTTGAAAATACTTCACGTTTAAGTAAATAGCAAAAGTTCACGTCCGAAAGCACTATAACGCGTTTGGGCTGGCTGCAGCTTTTTCGAGTAAAACGCGATGGGTGCTTGTGACCGTTAATGGTTTGTTCCAACACTCCACCGATCGCAACATCTGATGCATCGCCGTCAGAGTTAGGGGGGCATCACTGATAGGAAATGACAGAGACATGCACTATTGATAGCATTTTGGCATTGTCGAACGCCTGTAAACTATCGCTACACCATACCAATTTTGTTACCTTGCGTTTGTGTGTGATCATAGCGTGTAGAGGAGCAAGAACACTAGCACAGTTTTTAATGAACTTGTCGTAATAATTTACCAAACCTAGAAACCGACGTAACTCACGCTGATTACTTGGCATAGGGTAATTTTTTATCACTTCACACTTGTCCTGAAGGGGGGTAATTCCGTCTGCGAAATCGTGTGACCAAGAAATTCCAAGGTTGCTGTGCAAACACACACTTAGATGCATTAATAGTAACACCGTATTGTTCTAAGCGTTGAAAGAGGAGTGAAAGATGTTTCCTTATGTTCCTCTTCCGTTGAGCTGGCCACAAGCAAATCATCGATGTAGGCATAAACAAAGTCTAAGCCTCTGGTGACCTCATCTATAAACCTCTGAAAGGTTTGCGCAGCATTCCGTAGCCCGAACGCATCTTCACAAATTCGAATAACCCAAATGGTGTACAAACTGCAGTCTTGGGAATATCCGAAGGCTCTACGGGAATGTGGTGGAAAGCCTTAACGAGATCTATTTTACTGAAGATAGATTTGCCGTGAGAAGAGAAGTAAAGTCTTGGACATTTGGTACCGGATATCGTCCGGGATGGTTGTCGAATTCAAAAATCGGTAATCCCCACATGGTCTCCAGTCTCCTGACTTCTTCTGGACCAGGTGTAGGGAGAGACCAACTGCTTTTGGAAGGTCTTATTATCCCAAGATCCATCATAAGCTGGAATTCCGATTTGGCAGCTTTCAGTTGTCCGGGGCAAGACGTCTGGGTTTTGCAAACACAGGGGGACCTTTTGTTGTAATGTGATGGGTAATGGTGTGCTTAATGGTATCACCCATCTGCATCGGTTGAAGAATTCCTGGATATCGCTGGAAAAGGCACTGGTACATGGAATTAGGGGAACGAGGGAAAGTGCAGAGTTCGAGGCGTCCGGAAGGGCAACCTGTTTGGCAAGAACAGAAAGCAGTGTGGCCTGGTCGCATAAGCGTCGCTTGTCAAGATCCACCAGGAGTTTGAAATGCTGGAGGAAGTCAGCGCCGATTATGGGATGCTGCACTTGAGCACAGATGAAAATCCACTTGAAGGATCGGTGAAGGCCCAAGTTTAGTTCACGCGACTGAGTACCGTACGTGGGTATGCGTGAACCGTTAGCAGCGTATAGAGGCGGAGATTCCGAGTGCTTATGACCAGATTTTTGAGGGAATACACTGACTGACGCTCCGGTATCAATCAAGAAATTGACACCAGAGTTCCTGTCCTTTATGAATAACAGGTTGGCAGTGCGAGTACTAGACGCCATTAGGACTCGCTGCTGGGGTTTTCCGACGAAAAATTGCAAGCGGAGATGCACTTCCTAGCCTTCTTTCCAAATTTCGAGTGGTAGAAGCAGATCTTTCCGGAACTCGAACGATGCCTCTTCGTAAATCTTGACCGAGAATGGCTTCTTTGCCGTTGATTTTGTAGCAGAGAACAAACGTGGTTGAGTCGTTGACTTAACTCTTTCACTTGCAACTCCAGTTCCGATTGTGTGTTCACGTTGTTGACCGGAGCTGTGTCAATCTCCACTACTTTGTCGGCAGTTTCTGCTAGTTTATCAACTGGAGTAGCAGGATCCATAGTGGCCAAGACACGCTGAGTTGATGGAGGAAGTTTCTGCAAGAACAACTGTCTAAAGATGTCCTTATCGAAGGTTTGTGCGCGTTCGCCTAGAGCGCACTGCATAGCCCTCAGCATTTGAGTGGGCTTACGGTCTCCAAGTTCTTCTTTTGAGATTAACTGATGTAGTTTCTCACGCTCGGAGACAGTGGTGCGGCACAGGATGGCAGACTTCAGATCGTTGTACGGGTCCTCACTCGTGGAAGTAGATACGATGACGTCACGGACTTCAGAGATGATGCTCGCTGGTAGAGAGGACAAAACATGATCGTATTTTGTCCTGCTAGCGGTGATCCTTCCCAAGTTGAATTGTGATTCCACTTGGTGGAACCAAATAAATGGATCACCCGGCCAGAAGACGGGGAGCTTTACGCTCAAGTGGGAGATGGCACCAGCGTCGTCAGGCATCTTCTCCTATGCTTGCTGACGTACAAGCAAGACGACAAGTTCCCAACGAAGGAGTGGAGGTTGAGACGAGCGCAGGCACAGAGCGCACGGGCAGGGGTGAGGGGCATAGGGCACGAGCGACATTACAGTCTGGTCCTAGTCGCTCGGGTGAAGGGGGTGATGGGCACGAACGACGTTACAGTCTGGTCCTAGTCGCTCGGGTGAAGGGGGTGATGGGCACGAACGACGTTACAGTCTAATCCTAGTCGTTCGGGTAAAAGGGGTAATCCAGCTCCGGAGTCACCAATTGTTGGTTTACGTCGTCGTCGTCGTTGGCCTAGGCAAGCTACGGCTTGGGACCGTAGCGCATCTATCCGGTATAGGTTAACCTGGATGATGTAGCCATAAGCACTGCCGCTAGTTAAGTGCCAACCAGTGATTATCTCACTAGCCGTATTGAGTCCGTTAGGCGAAACTGCGACAGTACCAAAGGTGGAAAATATAACCTTTGGTTTTCTATTATTTATTTGTAAAATGGACATGGTATTAGATTAAAATAAATATTTGAATATAAATAATTAACTGACAATTGTGATATATAATTAATTATGTTTACATACAATAAAATAATATAGTATACATAAAATTAGTATTAATGTGGTTCACAATTGAATTATAATGGGGTAACTAATTTAAAATGAATTTATACTATTCCGAAATTCAAGACGGTAAAATTAACATTTATCTTGAAACTAAAATAAGAGTATTCACTACAGTCTCGTCTCGGCAAACGTTTTATCCATCTCCAACATGAGGTCGTCAATTACGATGACTGTATGTTCATTTCCCTTTAGCGAATTAACGTCATAGACCCCCCTTGTGGAAAAAAACATCATCTTGGTACTCGTTGAACACTGATTAGTATGTCGAATAGCACCATATAACTTTATGCACAAATTTTGAGAACATTTCCCCCGTTTCTTTAATGATTTTAAGCATAAACACCGTTTTACCACATCCTGTAGGTCCAGATATAATACATGTGGAGGGGCTCGTGAACCTGAATTTTTCTACAGATTCCATTTCTAACACGTCACACCCCTAAGTGGGTCATTTACAAAATATTACAAATAATGAGTGCTGCTCCTTATATTTTGTTTTCTTCTTCCACAGAACCGTGAATGACGACGATGTACAGCACCTCGTCATCGATATCATGGATGATCCCGTTGTCCGTGCATCTACAGCCCCCACCCCCTCCGATGAGCCCTCACCAGCGACACATGTAGCCCGTTCAAAGCGGAGGTGCGATAACGTACCCTCCACGTCAGGTATAAAGCGTTCCAGGGTTGTTAGAACACCAGTAATAGAACCCCGACCCTCAACTCCTTACGCAACATGTCCCACAGTAGAGCCTTCCGCCAATATACCCCCTTATTCATCCTCCACAGCAGCTCCCCGTTCTGTTGAGTCTGCAGTAATAGAGCCCCAACCCTCAACGTCTTACGCAACCAACCCCACATCAGCTTCTTCCTCAAAAATAACCCTTATTCATCCTCCACAGCTACTCCCTGTTCTGCTGAGGCTCGTATAACATTCGAGTTGGTGCGCACTGCAACACCAACCCCAGCCTTGACTAGAAATCGGTATATAGTCAGGGCTGATCCTAGATCCGTGTATAGCAACGGTATTGAACACGGACGACGTCGCGTAGTAGAGCGTATTGTAGAGTTTGCCCTTCAGAACCGCGACGAGCGTGAAGTCAGGACGAGGCTGTCCTTCGGATTCGGTTCAGATGATGGTGATGTAGATGATTTTTGGGTAGTAGTACCATTCAGGCGTTTGGCTGCTGAAGATATAGAGTATATATTAGGTCGTATAATGCAGGCCTCCCAAAATAGTATAGCCTTCAATATGGACAACTTCACGATAAATATTGACCATGTATTCCGTGTTGCGGGTCATACTGCCACACCTTACACACTTAACTTCAATTCTCAGGCTATTTACAGACGGCATATAAACGTCGATCGTGGCTGCGACTTTATAGCAGTAGTCTTAGCTCGTATGTTCACTGTACTAAATACACGGGCCCAAAAAAATTTGGTTGCCTACGGCCGTGGAGCGTGCCCGTAAACTAGCTGTAGACTGTGAACTTGAGTTTGATTGTAATATGGGTCCTGAAGAGCTGAGAAGGGTGGAACAGGAAATGAATGTTCGTATAGTTGTGTTTGGACTGGATGATTGTCGTAGAACTGTGTATGTTTTTAAAAGCTGTGTGAGAGATCGTACAAGACCCCTACTTATTTTAGGACTGTCAGGGACAACGTATCTCCCCATCCGTAATATAAGGTGCCTTTACGCGAGTTATGCTAGAAGTCGAAAATATGGACGACATCATGATTTGTGTAAGGGGTGTCTCGAGTTTGCGGATGATATAGTGAAACATTGTAAAGAATGTCACATGGTATGTGAGCAGTGTAAAAGTACCAAATGTGAAAACCGTGTAGTTGAAGCTGAGAAGAGGGATTGATTGTAATGTGTGTAGGCGCACATTTTTCAGTAATAACTGTTTTGAGTTCCATAAATCAATTGGCACTGCAGGAAAATGAGAATCTGTGAATGTGGTATGTTTCACGTGATGGATAATTGGGGAAAGTTTACCCATAAATGCGATGAAATTCACTGCTCTACATGCCACGAGAATTATAAGGCTGATGGTGTAAAGCATGTATGTTATATGAAAGACGCCAGGCCGAAAAACAACCCTTGTATAACTGTGTACTACGATATGGAAACATACACGAACGCTGAAACCAAAGAGGTTATTCCACATTTATTTGTGAGCCAGACTATCTGTGATGAGTGTATGGAGAATTTAGGGTAGGTTGATTTTGGAACTGTGATCTTGGACTAGTCTAGATAGAAAGGTATTAATGTATAAAAAACGTTGCACCAACTCATATTTGTGAAAATGATTGTATTTTTTGAGGATTGTTAATTTTTCAAGTTGTAAAATTTCATCAAAATAATCAATTAAAGACTATGATTAAGACTATGATATTGCTAAAATGATAGCAAAGGATGTGATTGAGATCTGGCAGGCAGTGAACCCGCGGCTGCCCCTGTATGAGGAATATTATGTAGTGAAATTGGTGGATAAAGTGTGCTTCAAGAAAGCAAAAGAGATAAACAGGAAAACTCTTTCTACAGTCCAGGAGCAGAATCTGGAGGAAAAGCTGGATAAACTTTTTGACATTTCTGCTTGCACCTGTAAGCTACCTGTTCGTCCCTGTGATGACAATGCTGTGAAGTGCAAGAAAGAAAATTGTCAAACACAGCACATAATCTGCACTTGTCCTCCCAGTAAGAAGGTAATGCTGTTATTTTTTAACTTTTAACTGGCCTAACTTAGTGCGATTAGGTGCAGTCTGAAGAAATCCAGGGTGTTGCTTTCAAGAACCTGAAGTACAATGCTTTTGCCTTGCTGCCCGAGAATGTGCTTTACTCCATGATGAAGTCTGATGACTTGGAAGTGAGAGAAGCTGCTCTCAAGAAAATTCTGTCCATTAGGTAAGCATTTATTAATTTTAAAAAGTGTGAAAAAAAAATTTGATATTGGGATTTATTAATAAAATTTTTTTTTCACATTTTCTTATCCAAATTCCACCTTCCCCTCTGATAATGGAAATAATCTTACCTTCTTTCTGAAAAAAAATTCGATTATGGGGATTTATAGGACGGGTTTTTTTTTTTTTTTTTTAATTTAAGTTTAATTTAAATCAGCAATTCTGAGACTCATAGGGACTAAATCTTAAACTGGAATAAAAAATAAATTAATTATTATTCTTTCAGAAGTGGGAAGCCAGCCAAGAAGAGGCTGAAGAAGATCACAGCCATCAACATTGAAGCTACCCACTGGTCAGAACTAATCACCTTTCTGAAAGTGGCATCTGTGAACCTGCTCTCACAGAAAACTTTTCTGACCAGGAGCTTCAAGAAGCATTGCTGAATGGCACCAAGCTGGAGCTACCTGATCTGCCTTCACATTCTCAGAGTGTTGAAAGGGCCGTGAAGCTGACATCTGAAGCTTCCCATACTGTTTATGGACTCGAATCAAGGCACAAACACATTCTGGCCAAAGCCCTAAGCCGCCAGATGAGGCCTTCCTTTGCTTCTAAGGGCTCTTACAGTGAAAATTATGATGATCTTGGGATCTAAATGTGTCTATTTGACTCTGTACATGTTTTTTTTTACTTTTTTTCAATAAAATTGTAACTTTTTTCAGGATTTTTTATGAAAATAACATGTTTTTTCGGCCGAAAATTGCGAAAATGCGGTATTTTTCGGCACGATTTTTTGACGATTTTTGAAACGGTTTCCTCAAAAAACGGTTAAAGCTAGGGATCTGAAATGTTTTGTTAGTTATTATTATATTAAGCCCTGACTATCTCGACTAGTCCAAAGTCGATACCTAAAAAAATGCGGAAAATCAACCTACCTTAATGGAGATCGAGTGTGATGAGTGTCACAAATGTGGTAAACGGACAAACGTTTTTAAAACAGTTCCTTTATAAGGAGTTGCTTGAGCACGAGTCCTCTGAGGTATTTACAGTGATCCATTGAAAAGAGCTAACAAATTAATACAGATGCAAATAAGAGGTAATGTACAATTTAAAGACACTTTATTATTCACACCTTGTAAATTAGCAAAGCTGCCCAAGGTGATGGGTAGCAGCTGAAGTTTCAAAAGGATATTTCCCTTACACATTCCTCACTAGCGAAACTTTAAATTACGTAGGACTACCTCCACCCAAACATTACTTTAACTATGACTGTATGAGTACATATGAACGTGAAGATTTTGACCGATACTACAACAGTTTTAATGAATGTAATCCTTATAATATAGCTGATGAATGTGGGCGTTCTTGCCTGAATGATGTACGCGTGCTTAGAGTATGTTTCCAGGCCTTTAGAAGGATGTACATATACCGTTTCAAATGCGATCCGCTGCAAGTCGCAACCACCATCGCATCATTATGTTTTACGGTGTTGAAGAATAACTTCATGCCTAAAGACACCTTAGCCATTATCCACAGAAACAACCCCCGCAGTTATGGGCACAAGGCTATTTACTGGTTCATACACCTACAGCAGCAGACAGGTGTATACATAAAGCATGCTCGCAACACGGGGGAAGTACCTATTAAGGTTAATAGCCATGTTTTTTGGGTTGATGGTCTAAGTGAAAACCGTGTCACTGGCGAGAAGACTGTATACTCCTTTAATGGTTGTTGGTGGCATGGATGCTCCCGTCTGAGTGTGGAATCGTAGGAGATATCCATGGTAGATCTCCTGCCGATTGTCTTATAGGCTCCCAGTTCACTCACAAAGTCTTGTTGGAGCATGAGTATGATGCACGAATGGAGACAGACGGGGCGTACCGTGAAGAAATAAACACGATCAAACGTTCAATGGTGCTGGAGCCTCTCAAATGCGGTGATAGCTTGTTCGGTGGGCGTACAAATCCCTTCAAGCTATACATACCTACGGAGGGTGTGAAGCTTCACTACTACGATTTCTGTTCTTTATACCCCTACGTGATGAAGAACAATCCGTACCCTCCATCAACGATTCTTAAAGAAATTTGAATGGTCGCTACTTTGGACTCTCTTTCGTAGACGTGCCCCCCCTCGCGATTTATGGATGCCGATCTTACCCGTCGTTATAGATCACAAACTCATGTTTCCCCTGTGTGTGAAGTGCGCGGAAGAGAACAATGGTGATTGTGGTCATACATCCCACCAGCGTAAGATCAGAGGTGTATACACAAGCCCTGAGCTGGCCCTAGCCGTTCGCCATGGGTATATAATAATGAAGATACATGAGGTGTGGAGGTTTCAGAAGCTACCCAACCTTTTCACGCCATATATAAACGCGTTTTTGAAGGATAAGGTTGAGGCATCACGATATCCGCGAGCGGTTGAAACCGAAGATGAAAAAACGTCTTTTATTCAGCGTTACCGTGATCACGAGGGTATACAATTTGATCGTGCCCAAATTGTAAAGAATCCTGGCAAGCGCTTTAGTGCAAAATTGTGTCTAAACAGTCTTTGGGGAAAATTTTCACAGAATACTGGTAAAGGGAACGTTCATTTGGCGCAAAGTTATAGTGAAATCTGGGATTACGCCAACGCATCCGATAAAGAGGTCATGGAGATTGTGAATGTGGTAATACTTACATAATAAAGTACAAAAATACTGATTTGGCCACAGACACCTCACGGGTTACAAACATTCCTGTAGCCAGCTTCACAACAGCCTACGCGTGCATCAAACTTTGGGGCCTATTGCATTCTCTTGGGCGGCGGGTTTTGTATGCCGATACAAATAGCGTGATATTCACAGCGAGGAGGGGTGAATACATGCCTGCTATTCGGGAGTTCCTCGGTGAACTAACTGACGAGATCAAGGATGAGTATGGGGACAACGCATACGCTGACTCGTTTGTGTCAAAAGGGCCAAAAACCTATGGGGTACGGATGAGGATATGGGATGAAACGAAGTATATCGGGAAGGCTAAGGGTATCACGCTTAACCAAGCGAATCAGCGGGTCGTCAACTTTGATTCGCTGAAGGAGTTAGTGTGCTTGGAAGATGATGATGAGGGTGGCCGTCCGCCCCAACTGACTGTAGGCACCCACAATTTTCGGGCGCAGAAGGTGAGGGGCTTGAAGGAACTTAGGGGTACAAAGGTGTGCCGTAACACCTATAGGAAACGCTACCAGGTTCCTGGTACCTATGACACCGTGCCCTTTTGATACCATAGTCTTTGATATGTCTATTGCGAACTTATTATTACACGTATTTGAAAATATGTACATCCTGATTATTTCGTTTATTAAATAAATCGTGTTTCAACTAGCGTTTCACTTTGCGTGTGTGCGTATGTGCAGTAAAAGTTAAGCCCCGCCCACTGTAAGACCGGCGATGTGAATCATGCTGCAACCTGAGCAGGCCTCTATCCCCGCGTTCTCAGTTGACCTCTGTATACCCTTGAGCTCAGACGTGTATTCTCTCGCATAAAAGAAAAATAGTAATGGCTACCTTTAATATCGCGTGTTCAGCATTTATGAAATGGTATTCAGCAAAGTGCATAGATGTAGTGGATACTGAAAAACTCCCTATTCCCACCTCCTTTGCCTCTTTTAAGGCTGCATTGAATCGTGTGAAGGATCATGATATTCAAATACTCTACGGATATTCTGGCGAGGGGTTTGTAGGATTTCGCGGTACAGGCGATGTATTGAAGTATGTTATAGAACTAAGCTTTATAGAGGCTCACATATACCGCGCAGTAGAAGAATCAACACGGTCAGAAGATAAACAACAGTTATGGGTAGTGAGTCTTTTGGATGAGTGGTGTGATAAGCGGTATTATATCATGTTACACCGTACCGATTACTCGTACCCTACGGCTGAAAATGTAAATCTTGTCATCATAAACAATCTTAAGTATTTTTACCACTACATTAATATATATCATGATGAGGTTTGTAGTGAGGTTGTGGCTAAAGGTTTGTGTGATTTTAGAGATGAGTATCGCCTGTTACACAAAAAGGATAAATATGAACATATGTTTTTCTCTAATAGCGCACCGGAATGTGAAGATGTTTAGGAGAGATAAAACATTTAAATACGTTATAAAATGTGTCTAGCTCGTGAAAATTACCCTGAAGGAAAATGTTTTGTGCGTATTCGGGGAAGTGGTAGTGATAAAACATTAAAACCGAAATTAATTCTTGTATCGGAAAATTTCTCAAGACACCTGCCCAATATAATGGGATACAACGATTCATGTTGGTTTAGCGCTGTACACGTTTCATTAGATTATGGTGTGACTCACTCCTTACGGATCATACGAGTTCGAACAAACCCATTCACGTTTCATCAAGGTGATTCACCCCGCCCATCGAGCCGATCCTGCCTGCCTGCCGCCTGTAGCTCATAGTCATCTCAGAGCTTGCAGCGAGTGGATGTGCCATAGTCATCTCGAGCCGATTGGACGTGCGAATACGATGGAACTCCCTTTGAGAAGCATTCTCAACGCCTCGTACGATGTCTCCGTGACGAAGTCGTTGCGCGTGTTCAGGCGAGAAACCGGCACCATTAACTGTGTACTTGAAACGATCTGCAGGCATGCGAGCAAACGCAACGTTATTTATTTAAGTCTTGAGGAGATGCATAAAATCTTCGTGGTAGTTGAGAGGTGGGCTGAGGACCGTTATAAAATACCAGCTGACGTAGATACAATAAGAGAGGTGATTAGTGACGCCTCCTCATATACCATTGTTTGTACATTGAGTGTAAATAACGAACAACCATGCATTGATATACGACTGATGTGGAAAAACACAGCTGATAATGACGTTCTTTTCTCTACACGATGCCGCTTCATCCTCGACAGAATGTTTGAGATCGTCGGATTCCGTAAGCTGAAGCCTGTATTAGATGCGAGTGTTATAGACATGATTTATTTTGATACGGTTCTTGAATACGCATAGACCGCTCTGCTCAACAGATTTGTTGAATGTAGGAATGAACAGGGGGAGAACCGCCTAGATCTGGATGCATATTTAAAAGGTTTAGATTCTTCGAAATACCCTGAACTTTGGTACAAAGCGCTTGAGAGGTACAGAGCTGAACTCGCCTACACTGTTCACCCTGAAGAGCTGTACCTCTATAGTGGATAGGTGTCGTTACGATTTGGTAGAATATTTCAATTACCGCTATGCCGAGTGAAGAAGAGTTCACGATTGAAAAGTTCGGGACGTTAAGAAAAAATCCCCGATTGGAAAGGCATGATTATAAACTTGTATTTAATGTTATGGCTAACGATGACATTTTTGTGCGTGCTTATGATTGTGTTCTAGCCATGTTTAAAGATAACTTGCACGCCGAGTGTAAAGTGGGTACAAAAATAGTATTGAACGATATGAAAGCCATTTATATTGAGTATAGGTCACCGTATCAGTTAAACGGTGAATTGATGCTTGGACGGTTTTATCACATCGTGCAAAGTAATGGCGATGTTGATATAGACTCAATCACATGCTAATTTAGCGTTTTGCACCGTAGAACTTAAAGAGAATATATGTATATTTCCTGTAATAATATGATTATATATTTTGTATATTTTGAATATAATTTAATATATATGTATATTTTTTCCTGTACTAATATGTCGATCATACTATGTTTTGTATATTTTCAATATATTTAATATAATTATATATTTTCCTGTACTAATATTTTGTTAATACTATGCTTTGTATGATTATATACTTTCCGTTCTATTATTTGACCATAAATATGCCCCATTGTATATCCATTAAGGTGGTCCAAAACAGCGTTTTTTGGAATTTTAAATTTGGTCACATCTGCCCTTATTCTATTCCCCCACAAGAATAAACGTGCCAATTATCTTTGCTCTAGGACCTTTTTATGCACTCACTCAAAATGAAACAATTTGAATAATGACCACAATTTATGACTGGAACATTTATTGAACAAGGATAATAATGACGTGACAATTTATGACTATATTATATATATATTATATATATATATATATATATATATATATATATATTATATATATATTATGAAATTATAACAGCGGAACAAATAATACACACAGTTGAAGATCTTTAGGTCTTCTTGAGACCAATTTTAGTCTGCTCTTTGAATTCCTTGCGGTGCTGAGCGACTGCGTGGAGAAGGTACTGCTTTTGCGTTTCATCCTTCGTGATTGTGCTGTTGAAAGCCTTAATGAGCGCAACTCCTCTTTCTGTGCAATCGTTAACCACTGCCATCTTCTCTACACGTTCCTTCATTCCTTGGTAAGCTGGATCTGTGTTCCAATCATTTGGTGTTTTCGACAGAAATGATTGCGCCTGTTCACTTCCGTGCTGCATGACGAGGTTGAAGAAGATTGCTGAACGTTTGGTGGCATAGAATTCCAAGGGATTGCTCGAGGAAAACGTTTTTCCGTCCACGCGCTTGAGTCCTTTTCTTTTTTCGGGAACAGCTACCATGTTGTGAGCAATCCTCTCCTTCTTGGACGCGTGAACTCGAGGATCAAAGAGTGCCAAGGGGATTAAGTGCTCAGAAATGAACCACAAATGGCGCTTCATCGCGGAAAATGCCGCGTCGTTCGTCTTTCCTGGGTGAGCTTTCAGCTGGCGCAAGAAAGTGAGGTCATTCAATGGAGCCATGTATGCAACACTGGCCTCGTTCCAGTAGCGGCCGTAAAGGAGCGTGATAAACAGGCTTAGTTCCTCGATGTTCCGTTTCTCGGTATGAAGCAAGGTGAATTGATCTCTGAATAGGAACACCTTGAGCGTGTAAATGGCCTTGGCCATCCATCGCGCATGGTGCATGGCTCCAGGGCTTCGAATTCTCACAGGACCGTCAAGCTCTCCTCCAAAGAAAAGGAGGCAGAGAAGCATCAGTTTATCATAGTCGTCCCGCTGGCTCTTCTTCTTGACAGCCTCCTTGTAGTAGGAAACCATTTCCTTCCTCTGCTCTGCTGTTTCAATGAACAGGCTGTCGGGTGCACTCTCGAACTTGCTGCGATCAATGAAAACCCAGTGCTGCTTGAAACGCTTGAATAGGCCAATTTCAGGTCCACTGGATGTTCTGAAACAAGCACCGAAGGCCGCAGCAAGGACGACTTCTACCACGTGGTGTCGGCAAGCGATCCACACCAGATCAATACCCAACTCCTTTTCAATGAGAGTACAAGCTCCAGCATGAAGTCCCGTGTTGGACGCAGTTGTATCAAAAACAAGACCTCGAACGTTGCCCCTCAAAGACCAGTCGTCCACAAGCTTCAGGCATGCCTGAGCCTGAGACTCCAGTTGCAGCAGCTACCATTGGAACTCCAAGGAGTTTCTCTTCCCCGTTACCGGTTACAAGCACAGCCACACGGTCCACCACCTCTAACCCATGGGAGATATCTGTAAACAGCTTACTATCCCAGTGCAAGAGAAGGGGCTCATGGGTCTTGAAAGTGGCCTGATCTTCGCGGCACACCGCTTCACGTGTACATTTTCTCACGCGACGAATGGTGCTGCGTGAGATTGACACTTCGTCCAAGTTGTGCCCCAGCGATTTAATAGTTGCTGCGACCACTGCCATTCCTTTCCTGTCACTGATGTTGTGGCGATCCAAGGCTAAAGAAATGTCAGGCGTGATCTCAGACTTCAATCGCTTAGGAGTGGAACGTCTACGTGCTGACTCCTTAAAAACTACAGTATCTGAATCTGATGATTTAGATGTGCTTGAACTAGAAGCTTCCAGTTCTCCCTGGGCCCATCTCGCATCCGCCTCGCACTTGGCCTTCTCCTCTCGGTTCATCTCCGCCTCACACCGAATCCTCTTCCTCGTTTGTTGGTCAGCCATTTTCTTGTCAATCGGGCCAAAGCTGGAGGAAGTGGAATTATCGAGCTGAGCGACAAGGAAGTTCTTGTCCTCCTCATTCATCATGGTCTCGAGGGCGTCATGACGTGAAAGATCGAACACATCGTCAAGGTCTCCGCGAAATATGTCCTCCTTCATTCTGTAGGATGGGAAATTCTTTGTGCGGTTCTTCTTCAGCCACTTGTATTGCTCGTACAATTTCAGGAGCTTCTTCTCAGCGTATCTGGTATCCGTCATTGGAACGTTTGCTTTTGTCCAAAACGGGATCAAAGCCTCAATGGTCATCACCGCACTGTTATATTCTGTCTTCCTCTCCTCCAGATGGTGGAACGTGAATTTCCGGAGGACTTGAAGCTTGGTAGGGAGTCCTGCCCTAGTCAACTTCTCCTCCGCCTTCCCTAGTAACCACACCTCACTGCTAGACCGTGTGTTTGATTGCTTCGGCGGCATTTCTACACATTCCTACAAAAGAAGAAGCCAAATTTAGTCATACTATAGTAATCAGTCATTAGTGAGACACGTCATGCATGATTGAGCGACCTCTTAACGACACCGTAGACCAACCATACTTCACACAGTTATTCACATTAAGTGTAAGAATAAAAGCAATAATGACCCAAAAGTGAAATCTCAGATGCTAAATTTTCCCTATGCTTGTGAACCACCCTAATATCCAATAATTCAGCTAAAATAAACAGAACGTTGTATTGGTGTTTTATTTATTCCTCGAACACGAATATATCATTTGTTTGGTTTCTAAAACTGATTTCAGAATAATGAATTAATTGCTATTTGTCAAATAGATAAGTAACGAAGCTGACAACTCATCTTTCTAATCCATCTGGAATATAAGGAATAATTAAATAAATAACGAATCTGGCAACTCAGCCTTCTAAGCCAACATTAATATATGCTTTAAATAAATATTTAATGCTATCTGGCAACTCAGCCTTCTAAGCCAACATTAATATAAGGAATAATTAAATAAATAACGAATCTGGCAACTGAGCCTTCTAAGCCAACATTAATATATGGAATAATTAAATAAATAACGAATCTGGCAACTCAACCTTCTAAGCCAACTGGCTGATTAGGGGCCTATAAGAGAGCGGCGGGGTGGCTGAAGGACTCATATGCGCTTGGCGAGAGCCAAGCGAAAGACCCTTCCTCTGGGTTCCTCCCTCCTCCTCTCTCTCTCTCTCTCTTAGCTTAGGTATGCCCCTTTGGGGGGGTGAGGCCGTCCCAACTTCTCCCCCAAAGAGGCTTTGCAACCCCATTTTGGGGTTGGCAACAAAGGGGGTGGGGTGCCACTCTTGCAACATTATGCAATTGCATTGCATTCTACCATTTTGCGGTTATACTACTAATGGGCAGTGGACACTTGTTTGGAACGAGCAAGGCGCTGCATTGAAAACCGAGGCGGATATTTTGAACATTTATAAGGTGTATCTCATAAAATGTAACAATAAATACATCAGATTAATACTCGTTTATTTTTTTCGTGCACCTTAAAACGTCCTTAGCTCCGCAACGGTTGGAAATAGCACCGATGTTGTAATAACTTTTTTGCTCGATATCACCCCCAAAGTATGGCAGACCGGTTGTGAAACGGGAGATACTGTCAAGTATTGGATTAAGTGAAAAACAAGCTTTCCATTTGCTGATAAAAGATAAACTGAAATGATCCTAAATATCAACTAATTTTTACAGGACTTACTTTGGCTATGATTAGTTTCATGCTGGAAGTTATTATCGGCAAGAAGCAGTAAACTACCACGCGATTTATGTGATCAAACCGGCCAGTATGTGGAACTCAATGGAATTCAGAGAATGATGGACTCCTTTTTCCTTCTGATTTTATTTAAAATAAAAGAATGCAATGTTTCTTTGATGCCTTATTACATTTTGTTTCAAATTACATTTGCCAATGATGCAATGCATATTTAGGACTTTCACTGTCCTTTTTCTTTTAAGAGTATATATATATATATATAAAATTTAGGGTGATTCAAATATTGACCGAAAAAAATTTTTGGAATTTTTTTTCGGGCCACCCTCTGATTATGTTTAATTTGGTAAAAAAGTAATGCATGCAAATTTTGAATTAGAATAATTAATTTTTAGGGGTCGCTACCATAAGTTGAAAATCTGACACAAAATAAGAAATATATGCTGTTTCCACACCACCCTTGAGATAAAGCATACGGCGCTTTACCTTTTTTTTAAGTGGAAGTTCCCCGGTAGGCCTATCATAACCACTCTACATTTTCAAATTGACAGTTCTTCTGTAATAATAATAAGACTTCCGTAATAATAATAACCTTTTGTTCATTATATTTCACTGTTAATTTCTTAATGATGATATTGTCTTGTTTTTATTTGGAAGAGCAGCTCTATATTTCTTTACCACTTGGAGGAGATACTGTTTCTGTTCTTCATCATTTGTGATTAGTTTCTTGTATTCATCGACTAATCTAACTCCTCTTTCTGCATTGTCATTAACAACTTGAATTTTTCTTATGACTTGTTTTACGTTGTTGTAGCAGTCATCTTCATTCCACTCTTCAGAGTTCCTATTAAGAAATGTTGATGGTAAACCAAGTCTATTAAAAATTCTTTTGTATTTGCACTAAAAAGCCTTCCAGTTCTCTGTTTTCAATAACTTCAGGGTCAATAACCGCTTTTTTCTCTGGATTTGGTTCAGCGCCGTTTTGCAATGCTTGCTTCATTCGGTTTTTAGTTTGGTGTAGCACGCCATTATCAAAAAAAGCAAATGCTATTAAAATTGACTCAATTAAATTTTGACTAAGAACTACTGCCTATAAATGCTTCCAGATCAGAAGTAATGTCATAGCGTCTTCTAGAACATTCGAGAAACGCACCGCAAGTATATAAGCAGTGATGGGCATCGATACATGAAAATCGCTAAAGCGATACCGATACATCAATACATGAAGAACGTCTTAGGCGATACCCATACGCCGATACTTTCTAGATGTCTTAAGCGATACCGATACCGATACATGCATCGCCGATACATGTATCGCCGGTACATTTTTATAATTATTCATTTAATATGTAGGTATTAGATATTATTGTTTATACTAGTAATTTGTACGCACTGTAAGTAAAATCAACGACATTTTAATGGGTTTTATAGATGTAAATAAAAACAATTGCTTTATTTAATGAAAGTATGTTTTAATTTTGTAGGATACATGAATGACTAAAAATATTACACTAACAATTAAAAGTAATTACTATTACCCTTCAAAAATACCAGCTGGCTAAACATCTGGTCAGACAGTCTATTCCTTTTTGGAGCGTGAATGTGACCAGCCAAACTAAACCGTTCTACAGGAGCAGAGGATGGTAGTGGTGTGTTATACTTCAGGAAGACCCGTAGAATTCCTGGGTACTGCCTCAGAGATTGGAGAGAATGACTTCCGTCACCCAGATACTGTAAAACTTCCATCTCAGTGGAATCTTGGGTTGCAGAGACATTAGTGGAAGCAGACTCATAACAGAAGAAATCATCTGCACTTCCGTCAGATGCAGCATCACTTATTGTTGCTGGGGGGTCTGCTCGCTGAGGCTCTTAACAGCATTAACCAACATTTCTTGAACCCTCTTTTTGACAATGTTAGTATTAAATTTGCCTTTTATTGTCATCCACTTTAACTTGAACAGAGGATTTGAAGACGATGCCAGTATTGCTGCTTTACCCTCATGCGACGCATCAAGGCACAGAAACTTTTCAAACCGCTTAGTGAACCCTACTGTGACTGCATTGAGAAGTGGCTGACAATGACGCAATGCCTCCGAATTCAAACGCTCTAGCTTCTTCTCTACAGCTAACAATGTCGGAAGCAGGCAACCGTAAAAACTGTGTGACGTGACCAGTAGAGTAGTACTGTCATTAAATAAATATTTAATAATATTATTATTTATGTATATTCATAAATATAACTCAGTAGTGTCATATTATAACATCTATTTAAATATTAAAAAATTCTTATTAATGTATCGATGTATCGAAGTATCGATTTTTTTCGATACATTTAAGAAAATTGACCTTAGCGATACCGATAAATCGATACTTTTATCAAGTAGCTAAAGCGATACCGATACCGATACAAAAGTATCGATCGATACGTATCGGCGATACATGTATCTAGATACTGCCCATCACTGTATATAAGTGATTGACAAGCCACGAGATGAGTCAGTCTGTCTAGTGCGTGCGAAGTTATAGTTCTTTATTATTCAAAGGGGCGCGGTGACTATATTTCTCTTTTGAAATTTGTTTATTTGTCGCTATGGCAACCAGAGGGTGCGTAAATAGCCCAAACATTTTCTGTTATATTTGTGGAAAATTTGCTGTGAAAAAACAAAGGCAAGATATTACAGACTTCGTCAAGAAAGCATACTATGCGTACTTCGGAATGAACTTGGGAATCAAGACAAATCATGGGCTCCACATAAAGTTTGCAGTGTTTGTGTTGAACAACTTAGACTGTGGAGTAAAGATAAAAAGGATTCTTTACCTTTTGGGTTTCCAATGGTCTGGTGTGAGCCTAAAAATCACAGAAATGACTGTTATTTTTGTTCATGTAATGTGCAAGGCTCAATATTAAAAATAAAAAGGAAATTTCTTATCCAAACTTTCAGTCTGCTATAAGACCTGTTGCTCATGGACCTGGTATACCTGTACCTACTAAACCAAATACTCTTAATATAACTTCATCTGATTCGGTGTCTGATGACGATGGAAACAATGATATTGATTGTTTTCAAACCGAAACATCTGGTGAACCCCAATTGTTTACACAAAGTGAACTTAATGATTTGGTAAGAGATTTTGGGATCCAGTCAAGAAAATTCACTGGTATATTGCAACATTGTTTCGGAACTAATACTTAAGCTAGGCGCTTCAGTCTATGACCCAAATGAGTGGAGACTTTTCATTGATTCCTCAAAAAAAAGTCTAAAAGGCGTCCTCCTTCACAACGGTAACTCTTATGCATCCGTTCCTGTGGCTCATTCGGTTCACTTGAAGTAAACGTACGAAAATCTTGAGCTTCTTCTGGTTAAGGTTAAATACAAAGAACACAGTTGGCTACTTTGTAGAGACTTAAAAGTGATTTTTATGTTGTTAGGTCAACAACCAGGTTATATGAAGTTTCCATGTTTTTTGTGTGAATGGGATAACCGAGCAAGAACTCAGTACTGTATAAAAAAGGAATGGCCACGCAGAGTCAACCTGACACCTGGTTAAAAACATTCAACGTGAAAGTTTGGTTGGCACGAAGGAAGTCCTTTTACCTCCGCTTCACATAAAATTGGGCTTGATGAAACAGTTTGTTAAGGCATTGGACGAAGATGGAGATTGTTTTAAGTATCTGTGTGGTAAATTCCCAACTCTTTCGGAAGCAAAATTGAAAGAAGGAATTTTCGTTGGTCCCCAGATTAGAAAACTGACTTTGGATGAACACTTTGAAAGAACAATGAGCAATCTTGAAAAGGAAGGGTAGATTGCTTTTAAGGATGTTATCAGCAAATTTTTGGGGAACAACAAGCACCCAAATTACTAAAACATTGTGAACAACATGCTAAATAAGTTCAAAGAGTTGGGTCGTAATATGAGTTTAAAATTATATTTCTTACATTCACACTTGGATTACTTCCCTGAGAATCTCGGAGCACTCAGCGAAGAACAAGGAGAATGGTTTCACCAAAACATCAAAGAAATGGAGAAGCGATATCAGGGAAGGTGGGACATCAGCATGATGGCTGATTACTGCTGGATGTTGAAACGGGATACTCCAGAATTATTACATAAAAGAAAAGGAACAGCGCGTACATTCGAGACTAAAAGGCATAGATCTCGCAAGAAAACTCAGGACAAATAAAGATGAATATGTAATTGACGTTACTAGTCTTCGTTCGTTCTTTTTAAAGTTGTTTACATTTGTAATTAGTATAACAAAGCGAAATAGGTACCTTATGTAAATTGAAATAAATAATATTTATTTATGTTGTTGTTTATTCCCTTCCAGTTTGCAGAAAATCCTTACTGATAGAAAAATATGGATAACTTATTGGAAATCAGTGTAGTTGAACTATGATACATAAAATCAGTTATTAGTAAGAAAACAACTCTTACAAAGTTTTCATTCGCAGGCCTGTGAATTATTAGCAATAAGAATTGGTTTACACAGTATAAGCGTTAAACCCTGAGTTTATGACTAGCAACAGTAATTAAGGTAATGAGATATTCGGTACTGTACACTACAATAATGAGTAAGTAAGAAAACAACAGCTAGATAATAAGGTACGATATTGGATTCACAGCAGTAGCATGGCCGCAAATAAGACGAGTGCAGAGCAATTGCAATGTTGATCAAATGAGTGCCAGTGCCACCCACCCATCCCCCTTGTTGCAAGGTGCCTCCCCCAAAGGGGGATTCCCCCGACAAGCTGGGGAGTCCACCTAACCTCTTTGGGGGAGAAGTTGGGACGGCCTCACCCCCCCCAAAGGGGTATACCTAGCCTAAGAGAGTAAGAAAGTGCAATACAGTTTACATAAATTATCACCAGTTTAACCGTAATACGGTTGGCATTCGAGAAATTTTTGAAACAAAGCAAGGATAAAGGTCATAAGACGCACAGGTCAGAAAACCCTCGCGACCATCGAAAGGAAAGGAAAGAGATAGAGAGGGAAAAAATAAATAAATAAATAAATAAGTAAATAATTTGCGTGTGTATTTCTTTTTACGATAATTAATGAATAGCGTGACCATGGGTCCAAATTCTCACTTAATCTGCAATTTGTGTAATCTAGAAAAAACTGAAAAGGCAGCAATAAGATGCGATTTGTGTCAAAAACTGCACGACTTTATCTGCTTCAATTGGGTTCATAGGAAAATATCCCTCGTCTCGAACGCTAAACAGATTGCAGGAATTACATTTCTGTGTGCCGCATGTGCACAGACTGTAAACGCCTTTGCGATATTTAAAGAAATGGAGAAAGCGAATATGAGGATTAAAGAAAAGGAGGGAAAAATGGGGAAACAAGAGTCTGGAAATGTCCCAATGACAATTCAGGTGGATGTGAGAAGACGAAATAACAAATAACAATATAATAATGAATAGCAATATAATACAGAAAGAAGACATAGATGAAAGAAAAGAGACGGTAATAGTTGCGAGGTGGTAAAACTGCCCAACGAACAAAATGATAAAACGATAAAAAACAAAAAGGTAGGAAATAAATAATGACAATATCAAAATTAAGAACATAGTAGATAACCAGATAACAAGAAGAAGAAGCGTAGAAAATACCGTTTGTAAATACTACGCAAAAGGGTACTGCAGATATCGGGATGGGCAATGCATCTATACACATCCCACATTATGTAACACATTATACAAGAGGATATTGCAAATTTGAAAAAAAGTGCAAGTTCCAACACATTACCGTCTGCAACACCTATGCAAGATATGGGAGGTGCAAATACGGACGAAAGTGCCGTTACCACCACCCTCAAAGGAACGCAACAGGTGAACAGGAAAAACGAACATCAAAGAGGGCTACCAATTTTTTAGACGTAGCCAACACAATTCAGCTGCTAAATACCATCCAGCAAATACAAAGTCAGCTGACAAATATAGGAACCCGAGGGCCGGACAGAAGGCACGCACCCACTTCATGCGTTATCGGGACAACGACAAAGACAAAGAGAGGCAAATTCTCGGAGGACCACAAGTCAGTAGTATAGCCGCAAAAGGGGAGAGTGCAAGAATGAAGTTCTGCGGGAAACTCTGAGTAAAGCCAGTAGTGTGACCGAAAAGCATGTTAATGCATCATTTGAACCGAGTCAGTAGTATGACCTAAAAGTATGCATGATTTTCTCTTTAACGAATTGGAAAGGTTTTCACTCCGCCTTAGACCCACAGTTTAACGTGGATTCAGAAATACATCTCGTCGATTGCTCACTATTTCATCGAGATAATTAAAGCTCAGGACCTGCATTGTCTATAAGATCTGCGGGAAACTCTGAGTAAAGCCAGTAGTATGACTGAAAAACATGCATGATTTTCTCTTTAACGAATTGGAAAGGTTCTCACTCCGGCTTAGACCCACAGTTTAACGTGGAAACCGAACGCTCTTTTAAAAATATAATTAGGATATATTTCTTTATTATAAAGTCCTCTCGATTACATTAGTGACTAATGATCCGGGAATAGTGGGGGAAAAATATTGACATGGTAAAGACAGCAAGGAGTAATACGAGCATTAAATCTATTGGAGAAAATATAAAGATGCCATTACTCGTCCGGACCCGTTATAGCGGATTGGTACACATCATAGCTCCACCCAGCTACATCGGCAGCCAATCACTACGAACATCTGGTCTTTTGGGGCGGAGCTTGGCGATTATGCATATAAAAGGGGATATTTTTCAGTTGGGAGTAACAGTAGCTATTTTCGCGTCAGTGAATAATCATTCCCTCCACCATGGACCTGTACGTCTCCCCAGATTTGTATGAAGAAAGTGATACTGCAGCATTAACGGCAATTAGTCTTTTCAATGCGATTGACCGTGATGAATTATTTCCAACGCAAACCGTTGAAGATATTTGCAGTGACGCTCCTTACAATCCGACGCAAGGGACTACCATAGAAATGTAATGTCTATAATTCGATTTTATATATACTGTATATATGGAGAGTTGTAGTATCTCGTCAAATAGATACTCGCCAAAAAAATTTTATGGCAATCAATGTTATTTGGTTTTACTTCTTATCCCCATTATGCTAAAATCGAAATTTTTTATGGCAATCAATGTTATTCCTCTTAAATGAACCAAAGATATCTTCACATAATGGGGATCTGTCTGTATACTCTGTATATGTTTTAAAAGAATGAACATTATTCCTTTAAGGTCCGATGAGGATTTGACACGTGTTATACAATCTTTTGAAGAATCTCGTGTCATGAACACGGAGGATATACTGATCAGTCAGCAATGTCACACATTCTCCACCATGGACCTGTACGTCTCCCCGGAATTGTATGAAGAAAGTGACACTGCAGCATTAACCGCAATTAGTCTTTTTAACGCGATTGACCGTGATGAATTATTTCCAACGCAAACCGTTGAAGATATTTGCAGTGACGCTCCTTACAATCCGACGCAAGGGACTACCATAGAAATGTAAGTGTCTATAATAAATCATTTGGCGATAAATCTGGTGACGCGCCTCATTGCACCAGCGAATTTTTTTTTCCGCAAGCACGACGGGTTTCCCTTCCCCATCCATACGGGAAGGCCTAAAAAGAAAGCATTCTTTAAGTCAACGAGCAGAGCGCACACATGCATCCACGCAACAAAAGGGCAAACTGCAAAACAGACACTTCAGGCACAGGGTTGGCGATCCCCTGCCTTCATCAACTGTCTCTTTGCATCATTCCGTGGATTACTTCCTGCTGCTCGTGGACTCGAACGACGTTTCTTTTTCTCCCTTCGGCAGGAGCGACTTCGACGACAACAGCCACACGACGAGTTACGGGCACAGCATTCGAACTCCAACACAGTTCCCCCGGCCTCTCTCGTTTCCTTCGTCCGCTCCTCACTCTTCCGAGCATCTCCCCGCTCCGAGACGACCCTTCATTCCTTCCTGCGTCAGGAATTCCACGACATACCAGGCCAAGCGTCAAATCTCGGAGTGGCCTCATCAGGTCTCCCAACAAAATGGTATTTCTTCTTAGTATCGTTCCTTCGTCTCTGAGAGGGAACTACTTGTAGCGGATCGACAAGAAATAGACCAACAAATCGACAGATCCTTTACTTCCACGCTATCATCAAAGAACTTGGAAAACACACGTGGGCAAGAGTCAAACACTGGAGAGTCTGTTTCTTCCCAAAGGGCGCGAACGCAAACCTTTATCAACTAAAGGACGCGCGGACAAAGCGTCTTAAGATTTGGTGCGAAGTCCTACGTCACAGGAACTACGTATAAAAGCGAGCACCCACTCTCACTCCTCCTCACATCGTTAGCGCTTCCATTTCGTTAGACTACTCTGTACGATATCATCCCTTCAACCGCCTTCCGGCTCCGGCCGGAGGCGAGGCCTGCTGCTTCCTTCAAGGCCTACAATTTATCATCAAGTAAGATCTACAGACCGCCTGCAGAAGCAATCCGTCGAGGCCCAACCGGAATCGCTTCGAGCCTGCGGTTTGCCGGGTCGGCCTTCAAGTTTCTCCACATTCCTCGAGATATATTCAGCACCACTGGCCTGCGTCTGCAAGATCATTGAAAACCGTCCTGCACCTCGAGAAGCAACATCACCTCAGGCTTCCGAACGAAGCCTACATCCATCATCTCAAGAGGCTTAACGGACAACGCCAACTCGAGTTTTCGGTAATAGATCTTTCTTCAACCCGCCTTCAAGAGTTTACATCGTCCTAAGATAAGTACCTCCTATTCTAAGTACTCTTGTGAAGCCTACATTAGCCTACCGCCGAACGGTAGGCTATACTCCCAAAGTGTGTAATCAAGCGTTCCAACTGATTCTCGTGAAAGAACGCAGTAGGCCTGTCATCCAATTCAAGTGTCATTTCAATACCGTAATTCCGCATATCATCCGTCATTATGTTCAATTCATATATTTGTGTGTTAACTAAGTATTCTCTTGACGTAATGATTTAACATCACATAATGTTCTTATATATAAATGATATTTGTGCAAGCACTTCAATCCATTATTATTAGGCCGCATCAATTATTCTATGTGCATCCATGCAATCATTTAGCCTACTTAATCAGTGTCAAGTATTTTATTCAATGTACCAAACGCACGTGCATTCTTTATATCATTTACTAGGCCCATTCAATGTTCCATGTCGCATGCCATTTACATACCAGCAATGAGTACATTATTTATTACGTGTCAATTAAGCTATTAACATTTCATCATTAGCTAAGTCTATGTCATAAGCATAACGTAAAACCTACCAATTAATTACTGTCAATTCTTTGTTATATCACAGTGAATAAATAACGGCTTTATTTTCATAATAAAATACAAAACAAACTATAAGGTGTCTTTTATAACCTTAATATTAATTTGCTTGGGTGTAAACCAAGCTGGTGACCTCGCTGCCTAATCAAATAACCAATTATTCCAATCGGTGATACTGTATAACAATATAAATTATTAACCCAGCCTTTCATTAATAAGCAATCAGTCATTGCATCAATTAATCATTGCATACAATTAAATCATTATCACCTTAAACGGCTAAAACCAGGTCCACTATATATATATATATATATATATATATATATATATATATATATATATATATATGGATAGATAGATAGATAGATAGATACAAACACTCCTTCCATTATATATAGATACCAAATTGTTAAATATTATAGTTTGGCAGTGATCCTTGGTTGTAATTACCGCAGATTTTTTTCCTGGACTTTCCAAGGGAGGGGCGACTGCCTCCGTCGCCCACCCCGCTTGGCTATGTCCCTGACTGTCAATAAGATTGGAAGGAAAACCATTACCCAGTAAAACCTTTTTAAGAAATTCCAATTCGGTATGAAAGAGGTGGTAGTTAGAGCAAATCTCGTATGAACGGTTTAAGGGAGTAAAGATAAGGTTACGTTTGTACTTAAGTGGTACTAAATATTCAGCTAAAGACTCTTTCTCTTTTGTTAAGGAAATCACTGAAATAAATAACACTGACTCTGTAGTTATGGCCAGCTTTGACGTAAGATCTTTGTTCACTAATAATATCCCTCTCGGTGAAACTATCGACTTGGGTATCTATCTTCTCAAATCTCATAACTCTGCACTCCTTAATCTGGGTGAAGATAGCATATGCTCGCTCCTTGAAAGTGCTACTAAAGACTGGTCTTCGTTTTCAATAACGAGCAATACGTACAAACAGACGGGGTATCAATGGGAGAACCCATTAGACCCACTTTTGCAAATTTATTCCTTTCTTACAATAAGAAAAAAGTGGTTGGAGGACTGTCCCCAGCACTTTAAATCAATTTTTTTCCACCGTTTCGTAGGCAACTGTTTTGTTGTATTAAAATCTCCCGACCATATTGAACTTTTTGTAATTGTTTAAATTCAAAACATAACATCAAATTCACTCCTGAAAGTGAAAATGATCATTCTTTACCATTCCTAGACATAAATATCACGCTTAGTAATAATATATAATAATTTCATTCCATATAACATATTATAATACATTGATATTAAAGTAAATCAGGTTTTCTAAAATTATAACTCAATTTAGAAGCCATCATTTACATAGAAAAGATATATTTTCTGAGTAAGATTTAAAAATATTAATACGAGCGAATGTCTTTCTCTGAAATTCAGAACTTGGTTTTTGGATTAGAAGATTGAATAAACTCACAGAAATATAACAATAATAATAATAATAATAATAATAATAATATAATAAAGAAGTCTAAATTTATAGCTTGTGTTTCTCTGCTCCCATAAATCCGTCTTTTTCCCTTCGTCCTGTTGATCTGAAACTCTTGTGTTCTTGTCTCGGCGTGG
This sequence comes from Bathynomus jamesi, assembly GCA_023014485.1. Classification (NCBI taxonomy): domain Eukaryota; kingdom Metazoa; phylum Arthropoda; class Malacostraca; order Isopoda; family Cirolanidae; genus Bathynomus; species Bathynomus jamesi. The sequence goes on along the minus strand of JAJOZX010001194.1, from coordinate 417,964 downwards.
ACTTCAGATTTCATCCATTAAGGTTCTTCTCTGGGTATTCTTTGGTGGGATAGTGGTGGTTCGGTGCCCACGTTAGTTAACCCGTAGGTTCCGTCTGCCATATGATCTTAGTTATTGGGAAGAAGGGTCAACAGTCTCAAAAGTTATCATTTATTGCTGGTTTCATATATAATTTATATATCTACTATATAAAAGCAAGTCGTGTGTCTGTCTGTCTGTGTGTGTGTTTGTTTGTTAACTTTTGGGTCTCTAAAAAGAGCTGAATTGGTTGGTTGGTTGGTTTTTAAAAATAGGATAATGTTAGAAGAAAAAAAGTTCAGGAGAATGATTTTGGATTTGGTCAGGTTAAGTTCGTTAACAATGGACAGTAATTGGGGGGCTTGCGGTCCGTCAATCACTGTTGGTTCAGTTATTTGGTCAATAAAACTATAGAAAAGAATACATATCCCAAGCGTTGTAATTACTGGGTCCGAAGGCCCCAGCACCACAATAAAACTATAGAAAAGAACGCAGCCATGAAAATTTTGAGCTTCACATTGTGTCAAGATTTGTGAAGCGTAAAATTTTCATGACTATAGTTTTATTGTCCAAATAAATGAACACCCAGTAATTGGAGAAATATAACATTCACCCACAAACACCATTTTGTATATAGGCTTTTGACTTGTAAGTAACTTTTAAGCTATGCCACAGAGATAAACGTAACCCGTCGTATAGAAATAACCACTCCAGGTTTCTAAGCGTAACCGAAGTTTTGTTCCATAGTGAAAATATCGTTTGAAATTATATACTACTAGCTGTTATGCCCAGCATTGGCTTGGGATGGGCTGATTTTATTAAGTTTTAATTATTCAAACGGCTTTTTTATTTTTCGTCGTATCCCCCAGCAATTCGGGGCCTGCGGTCCCCCAATTACTGTGGGTTCAATTATTTGGTCAATAAAACTACAGAAAAGAATGCAGCCATGAAAATCTTGAACTTCACATTGTGTCAAGATTTGTGACGCTTTCATGGCCTCTTTCTTCCCCTGCCCCACTTTCATTAACAATTTAGATCGTGTAATATATATACAGGGTGTCCCGTAAGTCTGGACCCATAGGGAAAAATAATAAAATTACAAAATAGTCCAAAAATTTATTACATAATCTGTTCAAAGTGTCCGCCGTTGTGTCGCACACATAGTTGAAGACGCAATCTCCACTGCGACAGCACTTTCTGAATCACAGTCGCAGAAATTTCTTGACACGCCTCCACAATGCGTGCTTTAAGGTGGAAAATGTTCTGAAGTTTGACCTCGTACACTTTGGCTTTCAAGTGGCCCCACAAATAAAAATCATAATAAAAAATAATAAAAAAATAATAATAATAAAATAATAATAATAACATAATAAAAAAATATATTATAAATCCCTATGGGTCCAGACTTACGGGACACCCTGTATATTAGTGATGTAGCGGATGTCATTTTTTTCACATCCGCGGATGCGGATGCGGATGAGGATGTTTGATTTCAACATCCGCGGATGTCTACATTTTCGTTATTTTTTAGGATATATTCGAGATTTGTTGTGTTTAACGTATATAATAAGTTATTATATAGAGAGAGCTGTAGCTATAATGTAGTATAATTGATTAATTGTACAATAATTGCTGTACTTTTCTCTGAACATATAAAATAATATCAAGCATCTAACTAATATAGAAATCAATTAGTGAATTCGTCTGCAAATAAATTCGTTATATTTTGTTGAGTTTCAGCCACAATTAGAAACCATAATTGTGTTACCAGGATGCGGGACGTGATCCCAACTCAAATGCACCCCACCGACCTCTTTCCCCAACCTCCTCCACCCTTATAGAAAGAGATCTTTAATTAGCTTGATAACTATTTATATTGAGTTTAAAGTTTTATTAGGCATATTTATAAATGAGTAATTAAAATAAAGTAAACTAAGATGTTCATCGTTTAATGTTCAAACTTAATTATAGGAAGGTTATGCTTAAGGAACATTAATTTTTCTGCCTTTTCTGCTGCCAGTCTGTTTCTCTTTTCATCATATATTAATCCAGCACTGCTAAATAATCTCTCGCTTGGTACGTTTGTTGGAGGACAGGCTAAATGTTTCCTTGCAAGTTTACTCAAGTATGGATAGATATTCTGCGTATTTTTCCACCAACTAATAGGATTGTCACATGCAGCCAGGCGTTTTTCTTGGTGATAGCTCTCGATCATTTTTACTACATCTTTTGACATCGCGTAGGTCTCGTCATTGCTGCTTGACTCAAGAAACTGAGAGACAGATTCTGTGATAGATTTGCTTGCTGAAGGTGTTGGTTCTGTCACTGAAACTTTTATTCTTTTGGTGGGTGGCGAAGCGACTGATTCAAGAGATTGAAGCTCTTCAACTGCTTTGCCAAGTGATGATTTAACTCGTTCTAATGTACTAGGTGAAAATAACAGCTTTGTAACGTGGATCTAAGTAGGTTGCAAGAGAGTAACTTCATACAAGAACAGCCTCTCGTCTTGTCGCTTGCATCACTTTTGCGCACAATGAACTAGTTCTATTAATATAGTAGAATTTGATAATTTCCGCTTATTAATGACGTTTTATCTCAACGGTCCACATCCGCACGACATCCGCAGTCCAAAGTGCGGATGCGGATGCGGACGCGGATGCGGGAAAATGTGCGGATGTTCCGCGGATGCGGATGTGACCTACATCACTAATATATATATATATATATATATATATATATGATGAATAAAACTACGAAGGAAAGGAAACACAGAATGGTGCTCAAGCGCTTTCGTCTAATGACATCCCCAGGAACACTGAAGTAAATAAAGAGTTCAAGACTATATACAGGTTAAAATATATATATATATATATATATATATATATATATATATATATATATATATATATATACTTTATATATAATGAATACAGAAATAAAAATTGTGGGAGAAGCATACAAATTTGTAAGGAAAACGACCAATTTTAGCACTTTGCCCGAATTCAACACAAGATCAAATTTTATAGTTAATGCCTGAATGATATATAGGTCACAAAAAATATTTAAAAAAGTATATATATAAAAATAAAATGAAAAATAAAAATTGTAAGAGGAGCGTACATATTTATAAGGGAAACCTACCCACGTTTTAGCACTCTGCCCTTTTTGTCTAAATCCTTTCTGAACGAATTCAACACAAGATCAAATGGATTGTTTACAACAAATTTTATAGATAGGGCCTGAATGATATATAGGTCACAAAAAAATATATAACTAAATTCAAAAAAAAAATTGTAAGAGAAGCATACAAATTTATAAGGAAACACTACCAAAGTTTTAGCACTCTACCCTTCTTGTCTAAATCCGTTCTAAACGAATTCAAAACAACGGGATCGAGTTGAAAAAGACCTTTGCTCATGTTAAAGTTATTTGTAAGTTGGATAATAGCAGACTCAAGAATATTTCTATTAACAATGTTGCTAGAGTGAAACAAAACTGAAGCATTATTCCAATCAGTACAGTGGGATAACTCTGACAAGTGGACAAAAAGGGCACTGAACGACTGTCCCGTTCTAACGGAATAGTGATGTTGTTTTACACGCGTGTGCAAATCCTTTCCCGTCTGACCTATGTTAAATGACTCACATTGTTTACAACCAATTTTATAGAAAATGCTTGAATTATTGGTAGGGCTATTTTTTACTATGATATTTTTCACAATATATATATAATATATATATATATATATATATATATATATGATGAATAAAACCACGAAGGAAAGGAAACATAGAATGGTACTCAAGCGCTTTCGTCTAATAACATCCTCAGGAACACTGAAGTACATAAAGAGTTACAGCCTATATATAGGTTACAGAAAAAAAAATATATACAATAAACGGAGAAATAAAAATAAAAATTAAAAATTAAAGGATTGTGGGAGGAGCATACAAATTTGTAAGGAAAAACTACCGATTTTAGCACTTTGCTCGAATCCAACAAAAGATCAAATGAATTGTTTCCAACCAATGTTATAGTTAATTAAAAAAAAATAATAATAAATTGAAAAATAAAATTAAAATAAAACTTATAAGAGGAGCATACAAATTTATACTGGAAATCTGCCCCGGTTTTAGCACTCTGCCCTTCTTGGCTAAGTTCGATATATATAAAAATAAATTGAAAAATAAAAGTTATTAGAGTAGCATACAAGTTTACCAAAGGTTTAGCGTTTTGCCCTTCTTGTCTAAATCCGTCCTGAACGAATTCAAAACAACAGGATCGAGTTGAAAAAGACCTTTGCTTATGTTGAAGTTATTTGTAGGTTGGATAATGGCAGACTCAAGAATATTTCTATTAACAATGTTGCTAGAGTGAAACAAAACTGAAGCATTATTCCAATCAATACAGTGGGATAACTCTGACAAATGGACAAAAAGGGCACTGGACGACTGTTCCGTTCTAACGGAATATTGATGCTGTTTTATACGTGTGTGCAAATCCTTTCCCGTCTGACCTATGTAAAAGAAATAACATTGTTTACAACCAATTTTATAGATAATGCCTGAATTATTGGTAGGGCTATTTTTTACTATGATATTTTTCACAATATTGTTATATGAAAATACTACATTAATATCCAAAAGTTTAAGTACCTTATCAATGCCTAAAAAGCCCGGGAAAAATGGAAGTACTAAAATATTCTTTGACAAAGTACGAGTATGATTATTCACACGATAGAAAGTTCGTTTTGCCTTGTTGAGACAAGATTCCATAAACGCAGATGGATAACACAGATCACTTCCAATACCGTTGATTTTTTCCAATTCGGCATCGATGTATTCCGGACTGGCGATCCTATGTAAGGGCGCGGAGAAACATTGAAGAAAAATGGCCCTCTTAGTGGGGGTATCATGTCCCGAGTAAAAGTGTACGTAGGACAAATTGTTTGTTTTTTCCGATAGATACTAAACTTAAAACCTGGGCTTTCCCTATGTACACGCACCCAAAAACGGGATTGAGTTGTCTTGTTTCACTTCTAAAGTAAACTTGATGGAGGGGACTTGATCATTTAACTGAAGGAGTAAGTCATCCAGGTCACGATTCATGGGCCAGATACACAAAATATCGTCGACGTACCGCAACCATGGGATGCCAACCCCCAGGATTCTCGGAATGTAAGTAATTTCGAAAAACTCCATATAAATATTGGAGAGGAGGGGCGACAAGGGGTTGCCCATGGCCATCCCAAAAACTTGTTGATAATACTCGTTATTGAAAGTGAATTTAGTCTTTCATACTAAGCTTAATAAGTTCCAAAACAATGTGTGCAGGTAGTGGCAGGTCATACTTAGACAAGAAGGGCAGAGTGCTAAAACCTGGGCAGATTTCCAGTATAAATTTGTATGCTTCTCTTATAAGTTTTATTTTTATTTTTCAATTTATTATTTTTTTTTTAATTAACTATAACATTGGTTGGAAACAATTCATTTGATCTTGTGTTGGATTCGAGCAAAGTGCTAAAATCGGTAGTTTTTCCTTAAAAATTTGTATGCTCCTCCCACAATCCTTTAATTTTTAATTTTTATTTTTATTTCTCCGTTTATTGTATATATATATTTTTTTTTTTTCTGTAACCTATATATAGGCTGTAACTCTTTATGTACTTCAGTGTTCCCGAGGATGTCATTAGACGAAAGCGCTTGAGCACCATTCTTTGTTTCCTTTCCTTCGTGGTTTTATTCATCATAAATATTTTTCACGTGTTACTTTCGTGAAATAATTTTCATATATATATATATATACACAATTACTTTGTATCCGACGTGTTTTATGACCGCACACTAGCGTTAATCAAATTTTAACGATATTCTAAGTACATCAAAACACTAAATGGAATTGTGTTGACTACCGCTACAAGCGTTCATCAGTGAACCACAGCTAAAACTGGCATTGTACACGTACATTCAGAAATAATGAAGATATAACATGCTATACATGATAATGAAATAGAGGTGTACAATTTTGAGTTTTTATCTGTATAATATGCAATTACTGTTCATACTGTTTCATAATTTACTTATACTCGTATATTCATGTTGTCATTTTTTGTCAAAGTTACTTCAAATTAAAGCTATCAAGTATAAATTATTTGTATGCAATTATAAACTCTTTTTTTTTTTCAAATTATATCTACATTTTCCTGAAATTACTGGAACTGTAATTAACTCTGTGCATACATTTCTTTTACATATGTTTTCATACATATATTCATTTATTCATCAATATATATATATATATATATTATATATATATGTTTTCTTTGTCCCCACACACACATATATATATAAAAAACCTTTGTTTTGCTTCCGCCCGAATTGTTCATTCTGACGAAGGTCAAGTTTGACACTCCACCTTAGACCTCCAGTTTAACGTGGAATCCGAACCATGCCCCACCAGCAGCCTAGCGTCTTAACTAGGCTTCCCAGGCTACCCATTTATCTACCAACCATTTTTTTTATTGTGTGAAAGGATGAATAGCTGGGTTTTGCTGCGCACCGCCTGCATATATATATATATATATATATATATATATATATATATATATATATATATATATATATATCGCAGTTAGCGACGCAAACCACTACACCACCGATGCGCATTGTCTCTCTTTCTCTCTCTATATATATACACACCTTACCTTATGAACCTTATGTTGTTTCGTGCGTTGGCCTCTCTTCACACGGAGGTCAAGCTGGTGGCCCCGCCTCTAGGTCTGGCCTGGTGGAGGAGCGAGTTGCTTTCTTGCGCTCTCCACCGTACATAGCCAGGCACGCCCGGCTCATCTGGTACTGTCCTGAGCCAGGCATCCAGTCTTTTCTTGAAGACTTCAACTTTGACCCCCGTTACGTTTCTGAGGTCCTTAGGAAGCTGGTTGAAAAGTCTTGGCCCCCTGACAACCAAGCTATTTTCCTTCAGGGTTGAGGAGGTCCCTTGTCGTGCTTTAATTTGGGAACACTACACATTCTGCCTTTCCTATTTTCCAGTGTTGTTTGAATGGTAATTGGGTTTAGTTTTAGGTTTGGTACCAGTTTTTCGATCATTTTCCATATGTAGATTATGATGTACCTCTCTCTTCTTCTTTCCAGTGAGTACAGATTTAGTTTACGTAGTCTTTCCCAGTAGTTGAGTTCTTTGCAGCCATCAATCTTGGCTGTGAAATGCCTTTGCGTTTAGTTTATTAGTTTCTTCCTTTTTATATGGGGACGTCAAAACTGAGCAGTATTCAAGTTTTGGTATAATCAGTGTTTTTAGCAGGGGAATCATTACTGTCCTGTCCCTTCTCTTGAACGTTCTTAGAACCTGTCCGGCGACTCTTTTTGCTTTATTTATCGCTATCTGATTTTGTGTTTCGAATTTCGCATCATCTGTCATTATTATCCCGAGATCAATCGCTTTCATGCTTCTCTGAATTTCCTGTCTATCTGGAGCATAATATGCAGTCTGTTTAAGTTCTTCTTTTCTACCATATCTCAAGAGCTGAAATTTCTCGGCGTTGAATGACATGTTGTTGTCTTCTGACCATTTGTATATTTTGTTCGTGTCCCTCTGCAAGGCCTCCACGTCATGTACATCGCTGATTTTTCTGCTGATCTTTGTATCGTCTGCAAAGGATGTTACTATACTATTTGCTGTTTACTCCGCTGTCTATGTCTGTTAGCATGATAATGAACAGGAGTGGGGCCAGTACTGTCCCTTGTGGTACTGAGCTGCGTACTTCCGATTCTGATGATGATATTTGACGACCTGCAGACGATCACTAAGGAAGTTGTAGATCCATTTTCCCACTTTGCCTGTTATTCCCATGTCTTTAATTTTATGTGCTATTATACCATGGTCACATTTATCGAAAGCTTTAGCAAAATCTGTGTATATAACATCGTAGTTGTCATTGCCTTCCAATGCATCTAGGATATTGTTGTAGTGCTCTATTAGTTGTGATAGGCATGATCTACCTGATCGGAATCCATGCTGATTTTCGTTGAATCTTTCCCGTGTCTCCAGGAAATCATAAATTTTCTCTCTAACTATTCTTTCAAATACTTTGGTGAGGTGGGACGTCAATGACACTGGTCTATAGTTCTTTGCTTGAGATCTGTCCCCTCCTTTATATATAGGGACAATGTTTGCTCTTTTCAAGATGCTCGGTATTTCCCCAGTGTCTAGGGATCTTCTCCATATCCAGTATAAAGGTGTAGCTATTTCATTTTTACAGTTTTTAATCAATAATGCGTTCCAATTGTCCGGACCTGCAGCTGAATGTAGTTTCATTTGTCCTATAGCTCTCGCTACATCTTCTGGTGTAAACTCAAAGTCTGTTATATACTCTCCTTGCAATTCCTCTTCAAAGAATGCATTTATGTCAGGTATCGCTTTGTCACTTTTTGGGGTACTGAAAACTGATTCATATTGAGCTCTCAATGTATCAGATATTTCTTTTGGATCGTCGGTTAGTTCATTATTTCCCGTCCTTAAGGGCCCAATAGCGGCGCGCGTTTTTGTTTTCCTTTTTGCATAGCTATAGAAGTATTTTGGATTTTCCTTTATTGCTTCTACCGCCTTTTCCTCTTCCCTCTCTGTATGGTCCTTAATCAGGGCTTGTATTTCCCTATCGATACCCTCCAGTTTTTCTTTTATTGTTTCCTGTCATTATCTCCGCAGTTTCCTAACTTCGCCTCCACTCTCTTTCTTTTGCGGAATAGTCTTCTCTTTTGCCTTTCTAGCCAGCTCCTCTTTCCTTTTGGCTGTGATTTCGGAGCATATTTTTCTAAAATTCTCAGCGTTTTTTCCTCCAAGTTGTTAGCATTTCTTCAGTTGTTTTATTCTCGAAAATTGTTCTCCATTCTATTTGGGCCATGTGCGATCTGATTGCTTCCCAATTTATAGTCTTCGAGTTTAAGTTAAAGGCCCCGAATTTACTTCTTTCCACAATATGTGTATTGTCTTCTAATGCTGCCGTCATATTTGTTGATATCTCGATTAAGTTGTGGTCTGAGATAATGGTTGGGGTTATTTTTATATCAGCAATCAAGTTCGTGTTATTCGTGAATACCAGATCCAGGCAGTTATTTTTTCTGGTATTTTCTGTTATCTCCTGTGTCAGCATAAACTCGTTTGTGAGAGCCATCAACATTTTTGCTTGCCTGATCTTCTCTTGTGCCCCCCTTGTCCTGGTGAATATATATATTCCTATTCACCTTTTTGTATTTTATAAATGGGAAGTTAAAGTCTCCGCAGATCATTATATTGGGGGATGGAGGGTTTATGGCCTTTATTAGCTTTCTAATGTCATCAATGGCCTCCGAGAATTTTTCGGTTGGGGTGCTTGGAGGTCTATAGATGACTATTACTATCAAGTTTAGTTTTTCTATTTTCACTGCTAGGAGTTCCACATAGCTGTTTGATTTACTTATTATCGTCTCTGTCATATGACCTTCCTGTACATATATAGCACAGCCACCTTTCCGTCTCGTCGTTCTATCCGCTCTTAGTAAGTTGAAGCCCTCTATATTTATCTCTTTCTTATCAATACAATGTTCGCAGTTTTCACAATTTCCTTGGCAATCTTTAAGATGAGTTTCTGTGAGGCATGCGATGTCCGCCCTTGTTTCGTCCATAAATCCTTTCAGGTACGAAACCTTATTGAGTGATTGTTTGGTCTTATTCCTTGAATATTAGCCAGGACAATTTTTATGTTCTCTGTTTTTCGTTGCCCCTTGTGCATTTCAAGTTCGTTTTCCTTCGATATCGCTTGATTCGTTGCTCTATGATCCTCCGAAAGAGATCCGTTTCCTCCTACTTGTATTGGTAGCGGTTTGGCTCGGGGGTTTCCAGCTGTGTCAACTGCATGTGGATGACATTTAGCATTCGTAAGGTGTCTGAGATGTTGAAAAAATTTTCTTGTTCGCTTATTGTGTTCCTATTGTTATTTTTATTCCTATTGTCATTTAAACTTTTTCCTTTGTTCGTTGAGTCCGTCGGGAGATGTTGATAGTAGCATTTTTCCCGAATTTGCAGGTTCCGTATATTTTGCGTAAGTTCTGCAAATGTCCGGGTGGTAGAATTTACATCCGTCTCCAAATTTACAATGACCATTATTATAGAAGAAATTGCATATTGGGGGATGTTCATATATACATTGTCCTCTTTTAAATCTGCAATTATCTTTTATATAATACCTGCATATAATTCCTTCCCCATATTTACTCTTGGCTTTTGTTTTTTGCTCCTTATTGGGGGACAGTTTTACTTCGTTTACTTGACTGCCCTCTTGTCTTGTCCTATTTGTGCTATTTGTGCTAGTTGTGTTTGTGTCCTTCGTTGCCCTTATGCTGTGTGTTGTCTTTACACTCTTTGTCGCCTGTGTGTTTTCGGCCTCGTTTTGTGACGGTATTTGAATTCTTTTATTTCGCCTTTCTCCGTTTCTTCCGTTTTCCACTGTTCTTTGTTTCCACTTTCCTCTTTCATTCTCTTCTCGTAGTCTCTTTCTGCTTTAAATACCGTAAAAGAGTTTAATTCGGTCAAGCAGTTCTCGCAGAAAAATTTTAGCCCATAAAACTGCTTCGCGTTCGTTATAAGGGAGATTTTTTCATCTCCCCATTCTAGGCATTTTAAATCACAGATACCACAGAGTCGCGGGTGTATATATATATATATATATATATATATATATATGCAAACAGTGGTCGAATTGTAAAATTTTGACAAGGAGGATGGTGGTGAGGGTTGGTAGGGTAGGGGGTTCGGGGGCATAGACCCGGTGAAAATTTTAAAAATGTAACTACAAGCAAGCTTATAATAATGATAATAATAATAATAATCTATTTTCCATTTATATAATATATATTTGTGTAAGTACACTCTATAGTTTTAAAGTTTTACAATCTCGTATAACAACACCACATAAAACATAATTTATTTTAATTACAATGACATAATCGATTCATGCAATTTCTTCTCTTATTTTCTCCAAATTTTATTTCCATCATTTTAGGTGGTTGTTGAAGCGTATTTTATTTAGATAACAAGGGGGATGCCATCTCCCCTCATTTCGAGCATTGTATATTAGGAATGGGGATATAAGATATTCTGAGTAATCGTTATTGCTGGTTACTTTTAGGGTGAATAATCGCTTAGTAATCGATGGTTACCTTGTTTTTTTTGCTTCCGTCCGAATTGTTGATTCTGACGAAAGTCAAGTTTGTCACTCCACCTTAGACCTACAGTTTAACGTGGAATCCGAACTACGCCCCACCACTCAGCCCAGTGTCTTAACCACAAGGCTACCCAGGATACCCATTTACCTACTAACCAATTTTTTTTTATTGTGTGGAAAGATGAGCAGCTGGGTTTTGCTGCGTGCCGCCTGCCGTCACCGGGTCTCGATCCCGGGGCCGATGGATTTGTAGTCAGCGATGCTAACCACTACACCACCCATATATATATTATATATATATATGGGATGAATTTCACAATTAAACACGTAAAATGAATAAATGATGCAAATCCACAAAGAAAAAGAAAAATTATTCCAAGGTCTTTCATGTATTGAGAAGTACACCTCGTCAGGTGTATTTCTGAATACATGAAAGGCCTTGGAATCATTTTTCTTTTTCCTTGTGGGTTTGCAATTTATATATATATATATATATATATTGGAAATCTGTGCAGTGATAAATTAGGTTCTATATCGGATATAGAACCTAATTTATCACTGCACAGATTTTCAATTTATCACTGCACAAATTGAAATTGTTACTGCGCATATTGGTTATCACTGCACACTGAAATTAGGTATGAATTGCAATATGCATAATTCTCTGAATTGTGTGATGGAATTTCTCATAAATAAAAGGTGATCCAGAGAAATGGGACCCCAAAAGAAACCCCTGTAACTCTTAAAGTATAAGTTCTTTTATAAAATCATACGTATCATTCGAAAGAGGATAGTTACAAGTTTGTACAGGATTGTATAGGTTTTGACAATACAAGACAAGATAAGATACAAAACAAAATAAAAGTGTTAGTATTGCTCAGTTATGAAACGCAGCTGTTCCACAGTCCATGCAGTCATCTTGAAGGGTTAGTTTTAACTAACACTTTTATTTTGTTTTGTATCTTATCTTGTCTTGTATTGTCAAAACCTATACAATCCTGTACAAACTTGTAACTATCCTCTTTCGAATGATGCGTATGATTTTATAAAAGGACTTATACTTTAAGAGTTACAGGGGTTTCTTTTGGGTCCCATTTCTCTGGATCACCCTTTATTAAGTGTTTGCAGTGTTTACACAGCTTGAATTTTAGTTGGTCAGAGTAATGGTCTTAGGTTGCTCAAAAGTACCTGCTTTTTATGACATTCTAATCTATTACAAAAAGTGTCCTTTTCTGGTAACTGTACGATTTACTATCCATACCTGGCGAACTGGTACGGCGAGGACACTATATTACCATTAAAAAATACTATACGCACATCCGTACACTCAACATCAGTGGTCCAGTTTGTTTACAAGTGTTTCACATGCTCAAAGAAAACAGTTCAACGTCAAACCGTCCAAAACACCAATCGCTAGTGATCGGCTACCTTGAATTTACCTTGAAGCGCTTCTGCCTCAAGGGTGCGCTGCTCCCACGAAGTCCGCTCAGCCCCTCCTGAGGCGGGGTCACGACGTAGTCGCCACCCTTCTTTTCTCTTGCTCATGCCATAACATTTGGTCCACTATCGAATTTGTGAGGGCTGGTCTGGCAGAGGAATACATCGGCACTGTGGATTGGCTGGGTATGTTGGTTAAAAACATGTCCAAATGTTTTTTAAAAGTATCTACTGGGACTGCACTTATATCTCTAAGGTAATGAGGCAAGGCGTTAAACAGGTGAGATCCCTGCCTAGAGATACTATTATATTGAAGGGTTTGAAGCCTTCTCATGCTGTTTGGTGGGAGGTGGTTTTTGACACATTCTGCCATTTCTTGTCGAGGTGGACACAATTGGTTCGGTATTGGGGGCAACTAAAAGCCTTTCTAGAATTTTCCAGGTGTAGATTATGATGTATCTCTGAAACCTCTTTTCTATGGAATAAAGGTCAAGGTCTTTGAGTCTATCCCAGTAGTTTGATTTGTTTTTACTCACCTGTTGCCCGTCAGGTTGTTTAATATACGAGGTAAAGGTCCTTTGTAGGCCCTCAATGTTTTGCAATTCATTCTGTTTGTGGGGAAACCATAATTGAGAGCAGTAGTCGATGCGTGGAAGAATAAGTGATTTCCACAGGGTAAGCATGGTCATACTGTCCCTAGTTCTGTGGTCATGGTCATGCTGTCCCTACTGTCCCATCCCCCAAACCTGTTGACATTCACTTTACTATAAGTGGAGCAGCTCTAGGCTTCAGCATAAGCTTCAAGGTCCGGAGCGCTCAGATAAGTCTAGCTTTATTTGCTCCGGCTCCACAATACTAGCTCCAGCTCTGCTCCGGAGCAGAGTTTAAACAATTGGCCTGTGTTATTTTTTATTTTATTGGGTTCAGAATCGCAGCTTAGCCGTGAACGGCCAAGCTCTGAAGGGCCAGTTCAACCTACAGCCCAAGCCCAAGTTAAGCTAGACTAAAAACTTACGGACTTCGAGGTCCTATTAGGTCCTACCTCAGGGTTGCTGACTCGATGTGGGCCTACCTTAGGCCTCAGTTGCACAAAATTAAGATAAAAAACAAAAGAGGCACTATATATGGTCATTTTTCTAAACCTTAGAACAACAACACAACCTGCGCCATTGCACGATGCAACAATCTTGTATCTAAACAACCACACTGAATTGCAAGAGAGCTCTCTATAAGACCACGCCCTGTAAGTGCCGCATTCAACAAACGAGTAGGAAGGACGCGCAGTGCCCCCAAAAAATTATGCCACAAGAGCCCAAAAATGCTAGTTCTAAATTAAGTGAATTTTTCACTAACCTTACAATTATGAGATGGATATATAAGCACACCGGACAAAAAATTAGTCACCCCTAATAGCACCGATAGTAGGAAGTTCAAGGTCATACAGAGGGCGCTGATGTAGCATTGGTAAGTGACAAGTAGCGGTGACGAAGCACACAGGATCAGATCTGTTTCGTGAGGTGGTGAAGAACAAAGTGTGTGTTGGATATAGTCTGCAAAATGAGTCGTGAGGCAGACGTTACTCAGTGGCAAAAAGGAGCCATCGTGTTTGGCAGAGCCCACGGACACAAAATGTCTGAAGTAGCCCAATTTGTTGGTGTGTCAACGCGTACTGTCCAGCGAGTTTACAAAGAGTGGTGTAGTTCGCAATCAACTGACAATCGACGGCGTAACTGTGGCCGGAAAACAATTCTCGACAATAGGGGCCGCCGCCATGTTTCTCGTCTAGTAACTGCAAATCGTTTTCAAACCAGAGAACAATTGCTCCAAGAAACCAATGAGGTTCTCCAGCGACCAATTTCCGAACGGACATTGCGACGAGAACTGCATGCGATGGACATCTGGAGCAGGGTACCACGGAAGAGGCCGCTGTTAACAGCAAGTCACAAATTGGCACGTTATAAATGGGCTCAGAGGCACAAAAACTGGACTGCGGCAGATTGGAAACGTGTAATTTGTTCCGATGAGTCCCGTTTTTGTTTGTTCTCCAATGATGGGAGGCGACGAGTACATCGCAGGTCCAATGAAGCCTTTAATCCTGAATGCGTCGAAGGTGTTGTTCAGGCTGGAAACAGAAAGTGAAGCGCAGGAATAGACACCCACGGACTCTGGCGGAACTTCGGGACCGGCTGATGAACGAGTGGCAGCAAATCGATGTTCAGTACATGCAGAACCTCGTAGAGTCTCTGCCTCGCCGGATTCGTGCGGTTATCAAGGCCAGAGGCGCCGTCACACGTTATTAGGTACATTCTGAGAGGGGTGACTAATTTTTTGTCCGGTGTGCTTATATATATACCTTAACTTAATATATACAAGCAATGCTGCATCAATCAGCTTAGTCATCATATCGCCTTGGGACAACAATGGCTCTTCCTCTTCTAGATTTTCTAACAGCCTGCTTCGCTCCAGCTTCGAATCTTGGAGCTGGCTCCTGGCTCCAGAACCAGAGCAACGCCAAACCTATTTTGTAGCCTTTACATTATATTTAATTTGGAAAACATGAAACCACTGGGGCCTATCGAGGTTAGCGAAGTCATGAGGCTGACAGATTTATACAGTGTTTTATAATAATAAAATTGTGCAAAACGTCAATCTCAAGTCAGCCAATTAACATACAACTATTTACAGATTCTATGTTTCATAAAATGAATGCTAACTCTTTTAGTAATTTTTGGGTTAATATGTTTCTGGTCACATGACTTGAACTTTTGGTCAAAAATACATTTTTCTGGGTCAATATTACCCGTTCTTTTCAAATCTGTTAGTTATTTTTGTGCAAACTATTGTAGAAAATAATATGACCGGTTAGGTCAAATAAATGCCCAGTTAGGTAATTTGAATGCTAGATTAGGTCAACTGTACGCCCTTGACGATTGGTTAGGTTAAATCATGATATTTTCCTTAGTTTTAACGAAAATATTGGGTAAACTTTAAATCGCTGTAACTTTCTTAATATTCATTTGTATTTGTAGTCGGGGGTGGTATGACGTCATGCTACACTAGCGTAGTAAGTCATTTGCTCATCCAATCAGCAGAATTTTAGATTTACTGGCAGTTTTCTACAATGTCTGACTGTGAAGGTTGTTTTCTGACTTATCTATAGTGTATCGAACGTTTTAGTCATAATAATAGTGCATCTGATAATAGAAACCCACTCTAATAGACAGAGTTTATTTCTATAACAGTTTCGACAGTTTTTTATTATCATATTTTGACCTTCACGTAGAAAAAAGTGAAGTTTTTTGCATTTAACCCTTTAAGGACTGAAGATGCCAATTGCTAACGTTTCAAATACACGCATTCATAACTTAACCCTACAAAAAATTTAGGGCTGAAAGGGTTAATAGTGCATCTATAGATTTTTTTTAAAAACACTGTATATTACCTAGCTCACGGTGCTGTCCCAAATGCCATAATCCTTGTCTTTTTCGCGAAGATCAGCATTCATAAATACTGTAGGTTAGGTTAGGTAAGTTATGTTAGGTTATGCTTTATTGCATAAAATGTAGTCAGAAATAGATTTTTCAAGTGTATTTTGGTGTGCTTTGTTCGAATATGACCTTCATTTCTTGTGCAAATGAACAAAAATACATTTGTCATTGCATGGCCCAAACACGTATTTCTGTTCATTTGTACAAGAAATGAAGGTCATATTTGAACAGAGCACACCAAAATACAGTTGAAAAATGTATTTTTGAATAAAAGTTCAGGTCATGTGGTCAGCAACATAATTACCAATTTTTGTTTCATTTGGGCATTGATTTTCAATAACTACAAACTTCGTTATAGGCATACTGTTCTTTTGTTATTTGTTTTTAGAGACGCACGATCTATCAACAATGGATGGATCTAAGCCAAGACCTAAATTAAATTGTATTTTTTTACAAGAGTTCATTAGAGACTTTTGAGGAATTTTGGAATTTTAGGTTATGTTAGGTTATATATTAAAACTAGGCTTAGGTTACTATTCGTCTTTTCACCCGCTCACGCGCGGTTAAAACGGTACAATATATTGAATTGCCATTCAAAACTGACTAAGAAAATACATATCTTATGGGCTACAGTTCCGTATTGACCCCCCGTTTTTTTAGTAAAAAGTAGTTTCGTATATATATTTTATTAAAAAATTGGTGCTTTTTGTTAGTAAAAAACAACCATGGTTTTATCATTTGTATAATTTAGGTCTCGGGGGTACGGGGGCGGAGCCCCCGTAAAGATCACGCATCACAAATTGATCGGTATAGGGTTTTATGTTTTTTTGCAGCCAAACTACTTTATCCCCCACCAGTGCGATCGTTGCACGGCTTTAATCCTAATGTTCAATAAAATCATATTTTGAGTTTTATTTCGAATTTTTAATAGACTGTGTCAAAATAATTTATAATCCTAATGTTAAATAAAATCATATTTTGCGTCGGGGGCTATACGGAACTGGCCCCATCTTATGTTGTGCAAATTTGTTCAAATGTACTTTTTTTAATAAAATATAGGCACTTACGTATTATCGGGACTACCAAACTGTTTATTATGCATTTTTGCTCTAGTCATTTTTGTTTAAACTAACGAAAATATCACAACTTAACCTAATCAATCATCAAGGGCATACAGGTGACCAAACCAGGAATTCAATTAACCTAGGCCTAACCGGGCATTTTCCGTTTTATTTTGTTTTTCGTAGCTAATCTAACCTAAAATCTTTCCTTTTTTCAGATCATTAGAAATTTTCAACCATGACGTGCCCGGTTAGGTGAACTGAATGCCTGGTTAGGTTAATTGAATGCCTGTTAGGTCAACTGTACGCCCTTGATGATTGATTAGGTTAAGTTGTGATATTTTCGTTAGTTTAAATAAAAATGACTAGAGCAAAAATGCATAATAAACAGTTTGGTAGTCCCGATAATACGTAAGTACCAAAATATATTTCCTGTTTTGGCTATAATGTACTTTTCTTCATAAAATATTTTTCCTGATTGGGCTATTTTTTCGCTACTCTGCGACTTAATTAGTTTGTTGGGTTTTGTTCTGGCTATTTTTTTTTTAATTGGTTCAGTTTCGTGGTGTTTGTAATAGAATTATAACGTGCCATTCGTGTGATTTTGACTTTGAGAACTTGATTCGTCATGTGCCCTAGATGAAGACAAAGGATTGGATGTTTTTATCAATTACGGCGTTATTCTCTCATCCTTAACTTGCCCGAAATGTGACAGAGAGTGCCTAATACGAAAGATCAGAAGATATTTAGGTGAAATAACCAATATTAACTGGTTAGGTTAAGTGAATGCCTGGTTAGGTTAAGTGAATGCCTGGTTAGGTTAAGTGAATGCCTGGTTAGGTTAATTGAATGCCCAGTTAGGTTAATTAAATGCCCGGTTAGGTTAATTGAAGGTAAATATTTACTATTACACCGGTCTCCGGTAGAAAGTTTTAAAAGCTGGTTTTCAATGTTTTTCAATGTGCTGAATTAAAAAATGATACTCATTTCCGTCGCAAATGATTTGTTAAAGAGTTATTGAACCTTAAAGCTTTTAAAACTTTTTACCCTTTTTTACCTTTTTTTACCTGGGGGACACCCAGTGGGAACCAGGAGTTTTTGGGTGGGGAGAATCACAAAAACGAGTGGTTTCTGAAGATTTTGAAAGTCAGATTAATACAAAACACATCAAAAAACCACAGGAAAAACATAAATTTCACCTTCAAAATTGGCCGAACCTAAAACAACCTAAGCAAATGTAACCTAACCTAACCTAAAACAACCTAACCTAACCTAACCCCTAACGTTATCCAAAATTATAAAAAATTTAAAAACATACCTTAATCGTGAATTGCCAGGCTGAAGCTCGTCCTCTTCTTGTGAAGATTCGTCCAAATCTTAAATAGTCTGGGGTCGCTGTCGGTCGGAGAGAGGTGGATACTAACTGATTCAATTAAAATCAGTGGAAGCGCCATTTTTTTACCCTTTTCCCGTTAGAGAGTTTAAGCTTCAACAACTGTTTAACAAATTTAACAAATCATTTGCGATAGAAATGAGTATCATTTTTTAATTTAGCACATTGAAAAACATTGAAAACCAGCTTTTAAAACTTTCTACCGGAAACCGGTGTAATAGTAAAGAAATACCTAAGTGAATGCCCGTTTAGGTTAATTGAATGCCCGGTTAGGTCAACTGAATGGCCGGTTAGGTCAACTGAATGATATTTTTGTTAGTTTAAATGAAAATGATGAGAGTAAACTTTTCTGGTTAATTTTGAGGTGTTTTGAATGAAACTGCCATCCGTTTCCTGTGCAAATGCGTAGTTTTCGAGATGATGATATCTCAAACACTACGCATTTGCACAGGAAACTGATGGCAGGTTCGTGCAAAACACCTCAAAATTGACCAGAAAAGTTTGTTCTCATCATAAAAACAGACTGGGTGTAAAAACGAATAATTACCGATTCTTTTTATAGGTTTTTACTTTAGAAAGTTACTTGACGTTAAATTAGTGCAACAAGAATTAGATTTTACGCGGCGTCCAACCATAAGTGACTGGACCAATTATTTTAGAGAAGTTTGCATTTTTCACATCATTGGCAATACTGAAAAAGTTGGGGGGGACTGGGTACAGTTGTTGAAGTAAATAAATCTAAATTTGGCAAGCGCAAGTATAACTGCGGATGAGTCATCGAGGGTCAGTGGATTTTCGGTGGAATTCAACATCATAGCAACAACTTACTTACTAACAGGTAAGTTACATGACAAAGGTTTGGTTTGGTTTCCGTAAATTATGCATTCATGGGATTCGTTTTTATATCAGAAATGCATTTCTGGTAGTCTGAGGTTACGCAAATGCCGTGAAACTGAAATCATGCATAACATATTTTTGGGGCATTTGAGCAACCTCAGACTATTGCAAATGCCTCTCATATAAAAATGAATCTATGAATGCGGAGTTTATGGAAATTAAATAGTCTGGAGTTATTCTAAACATTTACCTAATTTATTTATGAACATCGTGAGGTGGAAAAAGAAACTAACCTAACTCGGGCATTATTTGACCTAAACCAGGCATTATTCGATCTAACCCAGGCATCAGTGCTTTTTCTCTGAACTGCATTTTTCTGAAGACCACCTTGCATTTAAGTCCACTTTACACATTTTTCCACACTTTGGGCATTGAAAACTACAGTATTTAAAATAATTTATAGCAATACAAAATTCAGTAAAATTGTCATTTAGCACCCAACTAGTGACCCCCACTTCTGTTTTTTGTTTCTAGTGTAGTTTTAGCTCCTCTTTCCAAATGTGCAATCGAAATTTGTCGCAAATGAGTATTAAAAAAGTTATATCTATTTAAAGTTTACCTGATATTTTTGTTAAAACTAACTAAAATATCATGACTTAACCTAACTAATCATCAAGGACGTACAGTTGACTTAACCTGGCATTCAGTTGACCTAACTTGGCATTCAGTTACCCTAACCTGGCATTCAATTAACTGGGAATAACTCGCAAGTAGATACATCACAGCACTGCATTATCACATGCTCACACTACAACAATAACACAACACCCATCATAAACATCAATACAACACTCAAAACATTTAATCAGCTCATCAATAATGCAAACAAATACATACCCAAGGGCAACATTAGGAAATACGGTATTATTCGTTTTTACACCGTTTGTTTTTATGATGAGAACAAACTTTTCTGGTCAATTTTGAGGTGTTTTGCACGAATCTGCCATCAGTTTCCTGTGCAAATGCGTAGTTTTCGAGATATCGTCATCTCGAAAACTACGCATTTGCACAGGAAACGGATGGCAGTTTCGTACAAAACACCTCAAAATTAACCAGAAAAGTTTACTCTCATCATTTTCATTTAAACTAACAAAAATATCATGACTTAACATAACCAATCATCAAGGGTGTACAGTTGACCTAACCGAGCATTCAGTTAACCTAACCGGGCATTCAGTTCACCTAACAGGTTAATATTGATTATTTCACCTAAATATCTTCTAATCTTTTCGTATTAGGCACTCACTGTCACATTTCGGGCAAGTTAAAGATAAGAGAATAACGCCGTAATTGATAAAAACATCCAATCCTTTGTCTTCATCTAGGGCACATGACGAAACAAGTTCTCAAAGTCAAAATCACACGAATGGCACATCATAATTCTATCACAAACACCACTAAACTGAATCTAATTAGAAAAAAAAATAGCCAGAACAAAATCCAACAAACTAATTAAGTCGCAGAGTAGCAAAAAAGTAGCCCAATCAGGAAAAATATTTATGAAAAAAGTACATTGTGGCCAAAACAGAAAATATATTTTATTAAAAAAGTACATTTGAACAAATTTGCACAACATAAGATATATATTTTCTTAGTAAGTTTTGAATGGCAATTCAATATTGTACTGTTTTAACCGTGTGTGAGCGGGTGAAAAGACGAATATTAACCGGAAGGACAACCCAAATTACATTAGACAAATAGCCCACCTCATAAGGCAACGTAACAACCACGAACATAACATACAAATACCACACACAGAAGCCATAAAACAGCAGATACATTTAGGGAAATCATAACAACAATAAACCACTCCACAGATACATCGAGGCTATACAAGACTATAAGCAGCAATACCCGCTCTAACAGCGGCATTCACACCTCACACGTGGCTATCTGTCGCAGCCCAAATAATATCCCAACATATACACAACAAGCTAACATTCTAGTTAATCACTACGCAAAGATAAGTCACTTAAACAGAGACAACAACCAGAAACACGCAGACAGACAAACAGCCAGACACAACTATTACACGACTATTACACCCTTCAATACAGACCAGACCACCAAGATCATCAAAAACATTAAGAATTCGAAGGCTACTGAACCAGACAACATATCTAACATACACCTTAAACACTTGGGCCCACAGGGAATACTAGCTCTCACAAATATCAGCACATATTCATACCAACACTCTATTATTCCTGACATATGGAAACAAGGTAAAATTATTACACTACTCAAACCAAACAAAAATCCAACAGAACCAGCTTCCTATAGACCCATTACTTTACTATGCACACCTTCCAAAGTAACAGAAAGACCAATCTTACAAATCACCAACCCACACATACCACTATCGCCTATTCAACATGGATTCAGACCTCACCATTCAACAACGACATTACTCACTAACCTCATGCAGCACATCATGGATGGCATCAACTCCAGACGACCAGCTCAACGTACACTATTAGCAACAATAGACATTAGTAAAGCATTTGATGCTATCTCATAAACAAAATACTTAACACAAACATGCACAATAACACCAAAAGGTGGCTGAGCAACTATCTTTCAGGAAGATACTCACATGTCACATTTAATGGCAAGTCATCCAAAAACAAGCTTTTTCCGAATGGGGTCCCTCAAGGAATAGCACCAGATAACTCCACAACTTACACTAAACAACACCAACATTCCACACTATCACAGGACCAAAATACTTGGGGTCATATACAACACATCATTATCATTTGCAAACCACATTCAGGACATTAAAAACAAATGTATGTCAAGACGTAACAAGCTTACGGTACTAACAGGCACAAACTTTGGACACCAGCAGGAAACAACATCACTCATATACAAACAATATATTCGCTCAGTTATGGACTATGTTAGCCCATGCTGGGCACCCATTATCTCAAACACACACACAAACACCTTACAGACAATACAAAACAACGCACTTCGTATCATTACAGGATGCACTCAAACAACACCAAAAGAACATCTGCACACAGAAACAAAAATATTGAAAGTTAGGGAACATTTAGACATGAGGGGAAGACAATTCATGGCAGCAGCAACAACTAACCCACAACACCCTTGCCACTACATGTACAATCATGCACTGACACCTCGCACCATTAAGGTAACACCAGAGAGACATTATAACTAAATACTCAATTCCATACCACACCCCACAGATATCACACAGTACAGAAAACACATACACACACACCTAACCCACAATTCACTGATACGACAGTCTGAATGCGGTCCTAGGTGCGAAGCCGCCACCCATTAACAGGTCAGAGACCAACCTGAGCAGATCGGATCCAGTGAACTTAGCACAATTCCGATGTGGACATCACCCCAACTTACGGACATATAAACACACAGAGCCGGATTTAGACGTGTGGAGGCCCCCCTACCTTAGGGGAAGACATAATTGAAGTCATCCATAAGATTCATAATATAATTAACATACATACACTTTCAAAACATCGTGCACTCTTGTGTCTGTCCATTCCACTCATTTCTGCAAAAAATGAAAGCCTCGGGTTACTCGGGTATTCCATTATAGTGAGAGTAGGCCTAAAAGAGTAATAAAAACAAAATAATAATCAGTACACAACAAATAGTAATTGGTAAAAGTTTATGTACTTCAGTGGTATTGGATGCGTGTGTTTTTTTGTTGATCATCTATCGGGTTTTTCTAGTTTCGGGTTTTTTCTATTTTGATAATGGCTTGTCAATATGTGGAGGCCCCCAAGATGTGGAGGCCCATGGGCAGCTGCCCACTTTGCCCACTCCTAAATCCGGCCCTGTAAACACAGACTAGACAACTCCACAGATGACACCTGCCACCTGTGCCAGGACACACCACAAACAATTGAACACATTACGACAGACTGTACCGCTCTAGCACAACAACAAACACAACACAAGATCACTAGTGCGCTGAACGTCTGGTCCACTCCGGAGAGGGCGATTGGTTACCTACGTGCCGCCTGCTTGCTCGATCAGGGTGGGCTGATTGGCTAACCAACAACAACAATAATAATATTCAAACTAAACTAGGTCTAAGTAAGCAACAAATAAACAGGTAAAACTGTGATTTACCACCCAACTAGTGACCCCCACTTCTGTTTTTTGTTTCTAGTGTAGTTTTAGCTCCCCTTTCCAAATGTGTGTGCAGTCTCACAACCTTCACACAACATGATTCACAATACACTGGACCTTCACACAACATGATTCACAATACACTGGACCTTCACACAACATGATTCACAATACACTGGACCTACACACGACATAATTCACAATACACTGGAACTAAAAACTACCCATGCAACGCAACACTGCCAGAAGCAAAATGGTACTGAAATATTTAAGTAGCTGTGACTTTTTTAATATTCATTTGCGACAAATTTTTGATTGCACATTAGGAAAGAGGAGCTAAAACTGCACTAGAAACAAAAAAAAGTGGTGGGTCACTAGTTTGGTATTAAAACACAATTTAACCCTAAATTCCAATAAACTCTTAAAATTATTGTAAAATTAGAAAAGTAAATTCAATTATACCAAAATCACAACCTTGGTATGAATTAATGTTGTGAAACTCCACATTTTAAACTTCTTAAAACACATACATACACCTTTTTCAGACATAAAAAATGTGACTAATTTTACCACAAAGAATGAAATGTTACAGTACATTACTGATAAGTTGGAAATGGAAACCTAAAAGCTTCGATTTGCTCCTGATGTAGACGATGGGTGTAAAAAATATATAAAATACATAAAATTATAAAATTTCCACCCAATACCATACTTTATTTTAGTGTGCAGTGATAACCAATTTGTGCAGTAATAATTTCAATTTGTGCAGTGATAAATTGAAAATCTGTGCAGTGATAAATTAGGTTCTATAATTTGGGGGGGGTCGAAATTTTGTATTCTTATTCTTAGGCTGACCATACGTACCGTTTTGAACGGGACAGTACCGTTTTGTATGGGTTTTTGTATGGGTTCTGTCACTGAAGAATAATTGTAAGCTCAATATGTTCATGTACTTACTTTTTCATGAATACAGAATATTACATAACCCCCGTCCCTTTTTTGCCATCCCAATGTCCCGTTTTTGTCTCAAGGAAATATGGTCAGCCTACTTATTCTATACACTGCTCGGAGTTTCCTTTGGGCCCCTAAACAACATACTGTAATTGCACCGCTATGCGCCCCCCCTCTACCCTTTGCATATGCCCCCCCTTTTTTTAAATTCAAATGAAATTGAAACCAATTCTTTGAATAAAAAAAATCTGATAAATGACAAAGATTAAAGTAAATAATGATATAAGTAAAGTAAAAGTAAGTTATATATATATATATATATATATATATATATATGTATATATATATATATATATATATATATATATATATATATACAGCGTGTCCCAAAGAAATGTATACCCAATTTGTTCGATAATATCAGCTATGAGGATAATAAATATATTACTGTTTATATGTTTTTTTAATAAAGAATTTTCTCCTGAATCTAAATATGTAATTATGTTTATTAAAAATTGAAGAACAAAAAAGTTACAGATGTTTAAATTAGAATTATTATTTTCGAGACTTCATGTGCGATATTTTCTAATATTTTTTTTTATGGCTTGGCCTGCCTTTTAACCGACTGTTTTGAGACACTTATGTTTTGCCTAGCTTAGCCTAGCCATTTCGTTGAGTTCTAATTAGGCAAGACTACAGTTTTGCTCTAACCTTATCTAACATCTTATAACTCTGCGACGTTTGTTCTTTTCTAACGACAATTTGAACATCTTAGATAAAGTGTCATTTAACCATGGAATTTGTAAATTTTTTGAATTAACTAATAATTACAACATTTATGCTTCAATATCAACACTAAACATAAGTATCTCAAACAGTCGGTTAAAATATTAGAAAATATCGCACATGAAGTCTCGAAAATAATAATTATAATTTAAACATCTGTAACTTTTTGTTTTTCAATTTTTAATAAAAATAATTACTGTACATATTTAGATTCAGGAGAAAATTCTTTATTAAAAAACATATAAAAAGTAATTATTTATCCTCATAGCTGGTATTATCGAACAAAGGTGGTATACATTTCTTTGGGACACGCTGTATATATATATATAATATATATATATATATATATATATATATATATATATATATATTATATATATATATATATATACAGGGCGTCCCAAAAAAATGTATACACACTTTAAATAATTATAAAGGCAGTGTTTATTAAAATACATTTCATTTTCAAAATGTAATAGAATCTACAGACATTATTTAATTGTTTTGTCAACGCCTGTTTTCAAACTGACGTCCGTTCTGGTCCAGGCACTGCTGATAACGCGAAGCAATGGAATCGCAAACATCACGAAACATTTCGTTTGGTATTTGTGTGCATTCTCGTTCAATGGCTGCTCTCAATTCAGCGACTGTTGCAGGTTTTATAGCGTAGACTTTGTCTTTTAAGTATCCCCATAAAAAAAAGTCTAGTGGTGTGAGGTCTGGTGAACGCGGAGGGTATTCTACGAAACCCCTTCGTCCAATCCACATCCACATCGTGCCAAGTACCACTCGCAATACTCCACTCTTCGGTCCGGATCATCATCTTCATTAATAGCATGGACTAATCTTGGAATGTAACTTTTCCATTGACAGCGCTTCAAAATGCGTTGGACAGACGATTCTGAAATTCCTACCTCACGACTCGCTTGCCGCACAGATTTTCTTGGACTTTGGTGATACGTTTCCAGTACTCTTTCTTGCTTTGTGGGGCTTGTCGATGACCGTGGTCTTCCGGAACGCTTCTTGTGGACATTCTGAACAGTTCCATCGGCTTCAAACTTATCTCTAATTCGAGTGATGGTAAGTCGCGTTGGTGGATCTGTTTGAAACTCCCTCCTAAACTGTCTTTGCACTTCAACTGCGTTTTCACACTTCCAGTAGCATTTTAGAATGAATTTCCTTTGTTCAAAGCTTAGTCTGACTGCCATTATTAATTCTAATGGGTTTAACTTGGAAAGAAAGAAACATCAATTGAGCTATCAGCTGTTAAAGTGTGTATACATTTTTTTGGGACGCCCTGTATATATATATATATATATATATATAATAAGAAATCTTTCTCCGTATATTACTTAAAGAATCAATTGAAGCATACTAAAATCAAAATATTCAACTTAAGAAATTTAATTGAAGCATATTAAAACCAAAATATTCACCTTAAGAAATTTAAAATCGTAAATTACTGACACCACTGGCCTTTCCATTGGAACACAGGTAGCTTTTTTCTCGACTCCAGTACATTCAAAATAAATTTATGTCTGTTTTCGTAACCAATTCTATCTTGTGATGCTTCTGTTACCACATTTACAGCATGTTCTACTCCCTGGCAGTGACAGGGAAAAAGAATAAGCTGAAGTGGTTCATTTCGAACTTTAAGAAGATCATCATTTGTCAAATTCTGTAAAATAGTGGAGGGGTGATGGTTTCGTTGTCCCAGTCGATCATGTTAGGATAATCGTCCGCTTCAAAGTTCAGTGTTTTTGGCAGCTCAAAATTTCTCGCATTGGTGCTCCTAGTTCTTGCTCGAATGATGTGCTGAAGAGCCAGCTCTCTGACCTCTCTTCTTGTGTCTGTTATCATTGAGAGTAAGATATTCATTGGGTGGGCAAAATAGGCGTTATTTCTGAGGAAACGCTCCATAATCATCCGATGCTTTTTATCTAAGCCTTTAAGCAATGCATGATATACCAAAAATTAGATGCTCCCTCATTTGCCTTTGGATGAGACTTAATCCAAAACCAGCCTGGAGCGTAAACCAGCATTATAATTTTTACTAGGTCTTGGATGTTTTTGTCTGGATTCCGTGTAGAGACATATAAGCGCAGGATCCTGTTTGCTCGTGTTAGCCATCTTGCATGATGGAGGGCACCTGGGGATCTGGTGGCTAACGCTTGTGAGATGCGTCCAGATTGTATGCTAATGCACATTTCATACATATATTTTTGGTCACTGCTGAAACTTTTAACAATATCGGCCGAAACTTCTTTAATGTTGCCTTCTACAGGGGTATAATCAATTATATCCAGTTTGGTCAAATGCTCTCGGAGTTTATTTCCAAAAGAACCTTTGAAGGTGTTTGGTCCCGAAGTTTTTCCATCAATTGCTTCAAATACGTGCCTGAAGGGCAGTTCGTTTGCATGCAAAAGGCAAATCAGCCATTGTACCGGCCTGTCCAGATATAATTCAATCAATTTTAGCACTCCGCCAATCCTGCCAGTGTTCACTGGGGTGCCATCGCATAGCAAAGCTTTGAGGGATTCTTTGCTATTAGAATCAACTATAAAAGTTATTATTTCATCTGCAATACAACAAGCAGTTCCGTTATCTGGAGCTATATGATCTATGTGAACATCACCAAGTTCTTTGACTATTACATAATGTTCTTCGTACTCTATTCTCTTCTTTGTCTTCGTTTGATCTTTTCTACCATCAAATCCGATGCCTTCAATCTGTGTGTTCTCTGATTTCACTTTGATTATGTTCTTTTTACCCACACGTATTCTTTCTCTTTCCACTTTTTTTCCTATCCAACATATTGGTTTCGTCTAATATTCTCATATCCTTCAAAGCTGCATTTACTATAGCTGCAGTAGCTCTGTAACTTACACGGTATCTATCTGCTGTTATTGTTAAGTTATCATAAATAATTCTGTTCTGATGGTTTTCTCTCAGCTAAAAATCCGGAACAAAGTCAATATCGTCGCTGTCATCATCAATTTCCATGCTCTCATCTTCCATAATATGTAAAGGGTCCAGTTTGCTGGTTGAGGCGACATTCATATCTAGGCTTATCTTGGCTCTTCTTTCTAATCCTTTAACTCTATCGTGAGTCCTTTTTCTTGCGGAAGTCATTACTCTGTCGATTAGTCCTAGTTGATTTTTTCTTTGTTTCTGCCCCACAAAAGACTCCCACTCAACCATTGGAACTCTAATATCACATCTGCAATCCGTTCGACTGATTTTTTTTATCGTAACAAGTACAAGTGCAAATATCAAACATTTCATCGAATGTCTCCACCTTCTGCTGTAAACTGTTGTTTCTTTGTTTTAATAGTACTTTATTTAGCTTTGCTGCAGATTCTATCAATCGTTCAACTTTTATGGCTATTCCTTCAAATCCTACAGTATATGTGGAAAGGAAAACTTCTCCCAAATGGCTTCCACATCTTTAATGACAATTCTGTAACATTCTTTTGCTGTTTTAGAACTTTCGAAATCAGTTCTTCTCGTTTTCTTACTAATAAATAATACCTAAATATGTCAGCCTTTGAAGGAGTCATTGAAGGTGGAAATTCTGCAGGGTGACCAAATGTTGAATTGTGCGTTTTACTTCTTGTCGCCATGATTTCACTTATTTAAGCCTAGTAGCATTAATAACAAGAAACTAATTGTTAAATTCTAGCAATTGAATCATTCAATCTGAATTTAATATAACTCATTCGGAATTAAATCATAACTCATTCAATCATAAACAATCTGAAAATGACAATCTGAAACTAAACAAAAAAACTTGACAATAATTTATATAATTCATCTAATCTATCTAAATTAATCTATGTAATCTATTCAATCTATCTAAAACTCTATCTAAATAATCTATCAAAATTAATCTAATCTACTTAATAAGACTTAATATAATTAGGCTGACCATACGTACCGTTTTGAACGGGACAGTACCGTTTTGTATGGATTTTGGATGGGTTCTGTCAGTGAAGAATAATTGTAAGCTCAATATGTTTATGTACTTACTTTTTCATGAATACAGAATATTACATAACCCCCGTCCCTTTTTTGCCATCCCAAGGAAATATGGTCAGCCTAAATATAATGCATGATTGTCACATTTGGGGTTTATATCTGTGAGAGTAAAATGGGGAGATGCTATGGAAGGGGTAAGGGGGTTCGCATATACTCATTTTTTTTACAAGATGTTGAAATCATCATTTCCAACTACGTGCATACTGTGGAATTGGAGGAACTCGATTTTTGATATGTTTCGACCCCCCTATAATCTTTATCCAATATAGAACCTAATTTATCACTGCACAGATTTTCAATTTATCACTGAAATTATTACTGCACAAATTGGTTATGACTGCACACTAAAATTGGGTATGCCCAATACTGTTCATAAATAAACTACAAAGTGGTTCTGGAACCTGCACACAGGTTCTACAGCTCGCTCATTCCATGACAAATCATGCAAAAAAAAAAGAAAAAGTGCACCATACCCTCATAGATTTTGCATAAATTTGGTTTATAGAATGGTCTATGCTAGTAAGTATCAAATTTCAAATATCAGCTCAATCGGAGTTATGGTTCAAAAGTTATGCTCCCCTTTTTTGAGGGAGGGGAGGGACAAAAACTGGAAATTTTCAAACCACCATAACTCAGTCCCTAATTGACATAGAACAGTAATTTAAAGTGTGTGTGGGAGATAATTGCACACTCAACAAATTAGCATAATCATAAAAAATGGCTAAAATTAACAGAAAAAGTTACGACACTTTATTCCATTTGAAGGGGTCCTGCCCCCCCTAAATTACAGATTTTTTAAAATTTTCATATATACAAAAAATGAGTTTCAACCTTATTCTATCAATATTTGAAAAGAAATATATGTGTATTTGCATATAAAATAAGTATTTACAGATTTGAAAATGACTACTTTCACTTAAGAGACAATAATTTCTAACAAACTGTTCAACATTCTCATTGACTTCTGGTATATAGATTGGTGTACTTGTTAAAAATGTAAATACATATGTATTAAACTAGTATTCTAAGAACTAAACATAAAACACTAGTACCTACCATACAATATCTTCCCCCATTCGATTGTTGGGTAAATTGGTTGAACAAAAAATCCCATGTGGACATTAAAAAAGTGGCAGTCCTACCCAGGATAACTATTGCCTAACTAGAGAGATCTTTATTTTGTTTTCTGTGATGCGCAAAGCATTCACTGTGTTCTCATTTAATGTATATATTTTTTTCGTTTTGAACATATTTATGTACATAAACTCATAGTGTTTTAAATAAGTAAAAGTGTTTGATGAAAATGTCTACACATAAAAGGTATAACAAGCGCTGTTGCAACCCTTTTGAACTGCACAAAAAGCCTAAATATAATTTCAGTGATGAATCAGAAGTTTGTATAAATTGTCTGAAATTAATTAATAAACATGCAAAACCTGAAGAATTATTCAGACTGCCAGAAGCAATAACTAGTAGTACTGAAAGTACGACTACTTCCCCTGACATATCCCCAGAAAAAATTCCAAGAAATTGTACTGAAATGGATAAAGATATTCAATGAGAAGATCTTAATGCAACTTTGGATCAACTTCATGTTACCCCAGTGAAATCACGTAAGTAACTAGCTATTAATGTGTGTACAGATAATGCATTTTTATACTGTCAGCTGAAATTTAATTCAGATATAATTGTCTTATACCTAATACATATATATGAAATTATCTAAAAAATATACTTCAGTTCAGAAATTCAGATTGTTGCCACTAGATATGTCATACTTATATTTATTAATTAATTGTATTTCAAATATTTTTCAGATGCCCTGAGCAGTGGAAGCAGATCAAAGGCAGTTTCACAAAAATGCAAAAAAGCTTCAACCTCCCTCAAGAGGAAGTTGGAAACTGCATTTGCCACTGAAGTTCAAGATGTTGGTGAGCCACTGAGTAAACAGCATCTCAAAGAAGTAGATTTGGAGAGGTAAGAAACTAAACATAATTAATGAGATGACTTTGAACTATTAATGTATGTATGTAAATACCTGTATATAGGTACAGTATTATAGGTTGTCATATGAAAATAAAAACCCACTCTAATAGACAGAGTTTATTTCCACAACAGTTTCGACGCCCACTGGCATCCTCCTCTTGTTTTGGTTCATTCGTTTTTCTGTATCCACCCAAGGAGGATGCCAGTGGGCGTCGAAACTGTTGTGGAAATAAACTCTGTCTATTAGAGTGGGTTTTTATTTTCATATTTTGACCTTCACGTAGAAAAAAGTGAAGTTTTTTTTGCATTTATAGGTTGTCATGTTTGGCTATATATGTAGACATTAGCTATATTTCCTAAAATGTGACATCATCCCATATACTAAATATACTGGTATATGTTCAAATTCATGAAGTACAGTACTTCCTTAATTCTTGAATAATATAAATCATGTACTTACAGCCTTAATATTGTACAGTAATTTGGAGTTGTTTTTTTTATAGGTACGAAAACCTCATGAGTGATCTTGTACAAGATTCAAATCCACATCATCGTACAAAAGGAGGCTTCAAATACTTACACACTCACCATTTCCTATTTCCAGGACAATGGATTTGTTTGGTGCAACCAGATACATGGTTGACAAAGCCAGACATTTGGAACATACATTTGGTATTATGCCACAGATTCCTATCTACAGTAAAGGAAGAAAACTAACTGAAGGTATAATCTCTGAAATAAAGAAATTCTACTAAGATGATGAAGTCAGTCGTTTGTGTGCAGGGAAATCTGATTGTGTTAGCATAAGAAATAAAGAAGGTGAAAAAGAGTACAAGCAAAAACGTCTATTATTAGGAAATTTAAAAGAATTATATTCAAAATATAAAGAAAACAATGATAATAGCATAGGGTTTTCTACCTTTGCCAATCTGAGACCTAAATGCTGTGTAATTGCTGGAGGCAAAGGAACCCACTCAGTTTGTGTTTGCACCCACCACCAGAATCCTAAACTCATGGTATCAGCAATTGCAGAGAAAAACTTAACCTATAACACACTTATGGAAAAAAGTGTTTGTGATATAAATTCTTCGACATGCATGTTACATGGATGTCAAGAATATCCTGGTAGCATAGGCATATTTAATTTCTTAAATACTATACCTTCCTTGACAAGCAGAGATTCTGTCGAACATGTTCAGTGGACTAATACAGATAGATCAACATTGGAAATTCATATAGCTTCTCCAGATGAATTTATTGAACACCTTTCAGACAACATTTTTTCTCTTACTAGGCACCACTACATTGCAAAAGGCCAGTCAGTATTTGAAGACTATGAAACAGAATCTTCACAGTGATGAAATACTTGTGCTAGGGGATTTTGCAGAAAACTATTCATTCACCACTCAAGATGAGCAACAAAGTTTTCACTGGACAAATGACCAGGTGACCCTCCATCCATTTGTGGTGTATCACATGAAGGATGAGGAATTAATTCATACTAGTTACTGTATTATTAGCGATTGTCTCGAGCACTCAACATCAGCAGTTCACACTTTTCAGCAATATTTAATGAAGGATATTAAACAGAAATTCCCCAATGTACAAAAAGTAATTTATTTCTCTGATGGGTGTGGAGGCCAATACAAAAACAAATATAATTTCAGCAATCTATGCTATCATGAACAGGATTTTGGTGTGAAGGCTGAGTGGAATTTCTTTGCCACAAGTCATGGGAAAAATGCTTGTGATGGTATTGGAGGAACTATTAAAAGAGTTGTAGCAATTGCAACGTACTGATACTGGTCATATTTTAACACCAAGAGCTTTCTATGATTTTTTGCACTGAACACTTTAATTCAATTATTTGTTTGTATGTTACAAAGGAGGAGGTTCATGCGGATAAATTCAATCTTTCTAGTAGGTTTAATGAAGCTTTATCTGTTAAAGGTACACAGGGTTTCCACAGGTTTGTACCAGAGTCAGAAAACCTAATACAAGCTGATCAAACATCTGATTCTGATAATTGTAAATTGTTTTGAATAAGTACTGGGGCTGAACCAAATAAAGACAGTCAACTAGTTGAAAAAGATGAGTATCAAATTGGCCAGTATGTTGCCTGTAAATATGATGATAAAGTTTGGTTTGGAATTATTTTAGACACTTCAGAAGAATATGGTGATTATAAAATCAGTTTCCTCACCTCATCAAGATCTACCACTCAGTATTATTTTCCGATGAAAGAGGATGTTTGCTGGATAAAACAAAGTGATATGATTTCTATCATGATGACACCAAATATCAAGCCTGGTGTTAAGATTATTTACATCCTTCAATCCAAAGCAAGTTCAAGAACTTAGTGGGAGTTTGGAACCAAAACTAGGATAGAAATCTGTTGAAAATTAACTATATATAAGCTTAGGTAGGTATAAATTATTAGCATTAAGAATTATTGCACCATGTGTAAATTGCAATGTGTTAATTACCTAACAGCTTACATGAATTTGTAAAAATTAGTCTTTTAAGTAAAAGTAGCCATTTTGAAATCTGTAACTACCTATTTTATATGCAAATACACATATATTTCTTTTCATATATTGATAGAATAAGGTTGAAACACATTTTTTGTATATATGAAAATTTTAAAAAATCTGTAATTTAGGGGGCAGGACCCCTTCAAATGGAATAAAGTGTCGTAACTTTTTCTGTTAATTTTACCCATGTTTTCTACTTATGCTAATTTGTTATGCGTGTAATTACCTTTCATAAACACTTTAAACCACTGTTGTATGTTAATTAGGGACTGAGTTATGGTGGTTTGAATATTTACAGCTTTCATCCCCCCTTCAAAAAAGGGAGCATAACTTTTGAACCATAACTCCGATTGAGCTGATATTTGAAATTTGATACTTACTAGCATAGACCATTCTATAAACCAAATTTAAGCAAAATCTATGAGGGTGTGGTTTTGACCACTGCATGATTTGTCATGAAATGACCCAGCTTACAGGGTACAGAACCTCCACACAGCATCCAGAGCCCAGATGCATGTAATAGCTACATAACCTGCTAGACTAGCAAGGATTTCAAACTGTTCAAAGTAGCTCCTTGGTTGGCATGCTGGCCAAGGAGCTAAAGATAGGGTTGCTGACTACGTGGCTGGCATAATATATATATATATATATATTATATATATAATATATATATATTATATATCAACGTAAAGAACGACGCTTTGTATATGAGAATTATCCGCGCAAGATGAGAGCGAAGAACGAACAAATGAAAAAAAGGTAACCACCCGGGAATCGAACCCGGGATCTTCCGATTGCCGGTCAGATATGATAACCATTACACCACGGGCCTCACTCAGTCAAATGTCGTAATTCCTCTACATGCGCGCAGAAACCAATGCCCCAAAGGGGCACCTCCCGCATGCCGTAACATTATATACATTATAACTGCAATTATTTGATTGATTGAGTAATCGCAATCATAGGCCCACCCAATGCGACGTCATTTACGTATAGAGTTATATTTTTAAGGCCGAAATTCTCGAATTTAAAGGCGCTTTTTTTATATTTTCCATTCGTCGATGCGTGATCCTGCATTCCAATTAATATCCTTTTAGATAGAACTTCAAGGGCCGCGTTTTCTAGCTGCTTCGAGGCCAACCCGGCGGGCACCGTGTATAGTTTGATCTGTATCTGCTAATTGGGTATTTTACTGTTGCGTGTAGTGAATTCTTTTCAATTTCTACATATTTCGGGGAACTTAATTTCACTCGCCGTACACGTAAATATGTCTCCATAATGTGAATCACAAAGGGTTTTGAGCCCTCTTCTTGATCAGGTTCAAGATTTATGCAGATCTCAGGATTTGCGGTTGAGTTTTAGCTTCATATCCACCCCATTCATAAGCAGTTTCTCCTTGAACGGGAAGTCTCTATGAAGACGACCAAAACATTCGTATATCTTTTTTTAGAATTTTTAAATTTATCCTTTATACTACTTTCGTCTTTAGTCTGATAATAGCCCTCTGCAGTTAAAAAGGTATCCTTCGCTTCTTTTGAAAAATTTAGGACATTTTCCAGATAGACTCGTAGGTGATAATAACCCGTTCCTGCCGAGATGTTAACCTGATTTAAATACACCTCATACTGGCTGAATATGGAGTGTAGAAAGTTGGTTTCAGGGTATGCAGAGTAACTATCATCGCAGTCCGATCCATCTGAATGGGCTATACACAGTTTGGCGTGCAGCATGGATCAAAAAAGTATGGGCCTGAGCTGGGTATCACGAATTCTATAGGGGCACTCGGTGAACTAATTGTGTATAATGGGTTAATTGTAATAAAGTCGCTTGCTCAATAGAAACCTGTTAGGGGGCATACGAAAGAGGGACAGATTCGATTGCAGCATTGTGTGCTACACGAATAGACGAAACGCGCCATGACGAGTCAGAAATAGTGCCACCTCTCTCGACAAGTAGTAATCATCTTACGATTCGTGAGAGTAGTGTCCTTAACTTCTGAATGGGACGTTTTGGCGCCAACGTTCTGGCGCCGACGTTTTGGCGCTGCCGTTTGGGCGCCACCGTTTGGGCGCCGTTTGACGATTGGTTAGGTTAAGTCGTGATATTTTTGTTAAAACTAACGAAAATATCATGACTTAACCTAACCAATCGTCAAGGGCGTACAGTTGACCTAACCGGGCAGTGACGATTGGTTAGGTTAAGTTGTGATATTTTTGTTAGTTTTAACGAAAATATCATGACTGAACCTAACCAATCGTCAATGGGGCAGATAACGGAAAAGTACCCATATTATATATACACCTTATAATACACTGACTCATTTGCTCGCACCGTCAAAAAAGTAACGAAGGGTCGCGTTCGCTACATTTATCAAACACATACAAATATCCATTATGTGAAAACTTCTGTTTCCCTTTCTTACTTGATATATTTTCAGACATTTATGCTATTAAGGGCAACAACACAACTTATCTGAAAAGACAGACAGCACTTCAGGTTAATAACCAAGTATTACTACTTAATACTTAATACTAATTAACGGCGGCGCCAAACCGGCTCCGCGCCCAAACGGTGGCGCCCAAACGGCGGCGCCAAAACGTCCGGTGCCAAAATGTCGGCGCCAAAACGTCCTAGATGGCCTTAACTTATATCAGTTAAAAAAGTGATCAGCAATAGGCTTCATACGCTTAGAACTCTTCTAATTTTGATGTCCTTTTACGTTTAGCGCCACGTGTTGGTGACCCCTTCTTTCTGACAATCCTCTTCTTTCCGTCACCACACATTTTTCTCTTTGCATCTTTGATGATTTCGTCCCGTCTACATTTTAAGTGTTTTTTTAGAGCTTCTTTAGGTTTAGTTCCACCCATTATATCTTCTACCGTGTTAAAACCTGATTGTAACGCCTTCCTCCCGAGGTATCTAGCCCCTCTCTTCAACAGTGGGACAGCGGTGCGTAGTCTGGTTTAAAAAATGGATCCAAGCCCACTCCTACGCTGATATCTCACCCCTCGATAGACTGTGAAAGGTCTTCGGGTCATTATAATTGAAAGCGACGAAAGTAGCTTCACTGTTAAGCTCCCATCACCGAATGGGAAACTTTTTCCCTCAATCGTTCTTATATATATATCGAGATATTGGTTAATAGATTAGTTGCAACATTCACATAATGAGGCTTGTCATATGTAATGCTCAAACTTTTCCCTTTATGGTTGGGGATGTGTGCGATGCGCAGCAAGCGGGCCTGGGTGTCCCCAACAAATTGATGCCCCACGATATTGCTGTAAATATAGCACATGTCTCGGGATGGGTAGCTTTCACCTAATTTCTCCATCTTCAACTGATATATTAAGCTGGACAAGTTATGTTGTGCCTCGTGAAAGGTATTGTTTTGGAGAGTTGCACTATATCGGACCTTGGCCACAATTGTGAACAGCTCTTTATCTTTAACATTACTAAGCGTTGATTTTAACTTCAATGTGCGTGCAGGTGTGTCTATGTTTATGGCTTCAAAAAGTAAATCGTTTGTCAGGTACGACTTTTCAAGACTCTTGTTTAACCCCGTCACAATGTCCATGGCTGTGTCATAATGACCGATTCCTAGTGTTACATTTGTACTATAGTACTGTACCTCACCGAACAGGACTGATTGCATAGTATTGTCTAAGGTTATGCCAATTTTTTCACACTCATCGTCTCTTCGAAGGACCAGAAATATGATCTGATCATTTTCAAGAGTTAAAAATTTGGTGGCTAACTGGAGTTCTGTCACAAAGTTGGCCAGGGTGTTGTTATGATGTACAGACAGAGAAAAAGAGGATGGAAGTGTGACATAGAAGTGGTTAGTTGCCATGTTGCATACTATTTAAGCGTCATTATTGCATCAGCTTTTATATAGGTGTTGAAGCTTTCTGGGTAACCCAGTCATTTCACTTGGTACATTTTTCTCTTTTCTGACCCTTTGCTGCCAAAAATTTTTTCAATTTTAAACACACTTTTTCCTTAATTAAATGTCACTTTCTGCAACTCCTCGCGGTAAAAGCCTCCTGCGATTTCTTCCCCATTCAAATCTTCAACGTAATACATCATTATCTCGCCATTAGATCTCCAGCACTAACTTTAAAAATCTCACGTGTCCATCCTTGCTCAAGTCCCTTCGCGAATTTATTTCCCGAACGTGATAGCCTTACATAATCATTGATTTTGAAATGTGTAGAGTGTGGTGGAGGTGCTCCATCTCTTCTCACCTCTGGGCTTGTACCTCTTTCTAAATGTTCGTTTGG
The DNA here is from genome assembly GCA_023014485.1 of Bathynomus jamesi. Classification (NCBI taxonomy): domain Eukaryota; kingdom Metazoa; phylum Arthropoda; class Malacostraca; order Isopoda; family Cirolanidae; genus Bathynomus; species Bathynomus jamesi. The sequence goes on along the minus strand of JAJOZX010001194.1, from coordinate 379,743 downwards.
TGTTGTGGCAATCGTACAGTTGTGTGAGCGGTTGTATGACGACGCCATTGACCCGAGAATGTTTATATATATGTATGTGTTTTATGTGTAAAATAGCGATGCATGCGTTCCTTTATGGTACGTTGAACTTATTCAGATAAAGAGGCCTTATGTATAGAACTGCTAGTGTAGTAACTGATATTAAACTCTGTCAGCATGTTCTGAAAAGCGAGGCCTATAAATTCTTTCCCCATATCCGTACAAAAATAGCCAGGAACCATATCTTCTTTTAACATCACTGTTTTGGTAGCTTTAGCAACTGTTTCAGGCGATTTATTTTTCAGTGGAATTAGCCACAGATATCTAGAGAATGCATGTATTATGAATAGGATGTAGCGGTAGCCGTCATTATGCACTGAATATCTTTGCATGTCTGTTAAATTCGCTTGCCAAATAGAGTCAATCGAAGCCGCTGTTGTCCCGCCGCTTTAAATCTTTTTCTCACCGGCTTATGAAGTGTATAAGCATCCTGCTCCCGCAAAAACCTCTCAACATCTTTTTTTCCCTACTCCGTAAACACCTCTGTACAATCTATTAACGCCTCTATAGGAGGATCGTCTGGGAATATATTCGTTCATCGAAGCACCTTAAACGTGTTTCGCGGGTGAAGGTCATAAAGCAAATGTCCGTAACGCTGACTTGTGGCTTCTTTATAAACTTCCAAAAACTCCTTATGCTGATTCGGGAACATTTGATTGGCTTTTACCCCAATTTGTGACACATCTCTACGTTGCTCGAATAAGACAAGATATTGTGATTTAACTACACATCGCGCATGTATATACTTTTGAAAAATAGATTCTGATTGATGAAGAATTCACTTATGTTAAGATGGTGGGAGAACACTGTAAATGTCTCGGCAAACGTTTTATCCATTCCTAACATGAGATCGTCAATTACAATGACTGTATGCTCATTACCCTTTACGAATTAACGTCTGATACACCTTTGTGGAACATAATTTCATCTTGGTACTCGTTGAACACTGACTGATACGTCGAATTGCACCATAATACTTTATACACAAATTTTGAGAACATCTCCCCTTATCTTTAATGATTTTAAGCATACATACAGTTTTACCACATCCTTTAGGGCCAGATATAACACATATGGAGGGGATTGTTAACCTGAATTTTTCTACAGATTCCATCTCTAACACGTCATTTACAAAATATTACAAAATTTGAGTGCTGTTCCTTATATTCTTGTTTTTCTTCTTCCACAGAACCGTAAATGACGTCGATGTACAGCCCCCCATCATCGCTATCACAGATGACCCCGATGACCGTGTAGCTACACAATCCTTCCCCGCTGACGAGCCCTCACCAGCGATACCGGTAGCATGCGACAATTCAAAACGGAAGCATGATGAAGAACCCTCCACGTCAGGTATAAAGCGCGCCAGGTTTGCGCCGGTTGTTTGAACCCCAGTAATAGAGCCCCAACCCTATACGTCTTACGACACAACCCCCACAATAGTAACTTCCTCAAATACACCCCCTTATTCCTGTTCAGTTCCGGGCACTTCCTCAACAGCCGCAGCAGCAGCTTCTCATACTGTGGAGGAAGGTATAATATTCGAGTTGGTGCGCACCGCTACCCCCACCACTGCCCTGACTAGAAATCGGTACGTTGTCAGGGTTGACCCTGGATCCATGTATAACAACAGTGTTGGACTGCGACGCGTAGTTGAACGTATTGTGGAATTTTCCCTTGAAACCGCGACGAACGTGAAGTCCGGACTAGGTTGTCCTTCAGGTTCGGTTCAGATGACGGGGACGTAGAAGATTTTTGGGTAGTTATACCGTTCAAATGTTTGGTGGCTGTTGACATAGACTATATCTTGAGCCGTATAATGCAGGCCTCTCAAAGTAGTACAGCCTTCAATATGGACAACTTCATGGTAGATATTGACAAAGTATTCCGGGTTGCTGGTCATAGTGCCACACCTTATACTCTTAACTTCAATTCTCCGGTTATTTACAGAAAGCATTTAAACGTCGATCGTGGTTGCGGCTTTATAGCAACAGTCTTAGCTCATATGTTCACTGTACTAAATACAATCGTGTATAATATCTGGCTGCCAACGGTTGTGCAGCGTCCCCGTAAACTGGCTTCAGATTGTAAGCTTGAGTTTGAGTGTAATATGGGTCCTGAAGAACTGAGAAGGGCCGAGCAGGAAATGAATGCACGTATAGTCGTATTTGGAATGGATGATCGTCGTAGGACTGTGTATGTTTATAAAAGCTGTGTGAGAGATCGTACAAGCCCTACTTATTTTAGGATTGTCAGTAGCATCGTATCTCCCCATCCGTAACATAAGGACTCTCTACGCTAGTTATGATAAAAGTCGAAAATCTGGAAGGCATCATGCTTTGTGTAAGGGATGTCTCGAGTTTGCAGATGATATAATGAAACATTGCAAGGATTGCTGCATGATATGTGAGCTGTGTAAAAGCCCCAAATGTGAAAGTCGTGTAGTTGAAACAGAGAAGAGGGAATGTAATGTGTGTAGACGTACATTTTTCAATACTAAATGCTTTCAACTCCATAAATCAATTGTCACTTGCAGGAAAATGAGGATTTGTAAGTGCGGTATGTTTCACATGATGGATAATTGGGGGAATTTCAAACATAAATGCAATGAAATTCACTGTTCTACATGTCATGAAAAATATAAGGTGGATGGAGTGAAGCATGTGTGTTATATGAAAGATGCTAACCCTAAAAATAGACCTTGTATAACCGTGTACTACGATATAGAAACTTATCCGAACGCTGAAACCAAAGAGGTTATTCCACATTTAATCGTAAGTCAGATTATCTGTGATGAGTGCATGGAGATCGAGTGTGATGAGTGTCACAAATGTGGAAAACGGACAAACGTTTTTAAAACGAATGCACAAGACACCCCTGTGAAACTCTTTGTATCCTATATTGTCAAATTAGCGGACAAGTTAAAAAAAATGACTGTGTATTCTTGCTCATAACGGGCCAAAATTTGACAGTTCCTTTATAAGGAGTTGCTTGAACACGAGTCTTCTGCGATATTTACAGGTGATCCCTTGAAAAGAGGCAACAAACTAATACAGATGCAGATAAGAGGTAATGTACAGTTTAAAGACACCCTGCTGTTCACACCTTGTAAATTAGCAAACTACCCAAGGTCATGGGCGTAGCCGCTGAAATTTCAAAAGGGTATTTCCCTTACACATTCCTCTCTAGCGAAACTTTAAATTACGTAGGACTACCTCCATCCAAACATTACTATAACTATACCAACATGAGTGATAGTGAGCGTGAAGATTTTGAACGCTACAACAGTTTTAATGAAGCGAGTCCATACAATATAGCTCATGAATGTGAACGTTATTGAGTATGTTTCCAGGCCTTTAGAAAGATGTACTTAGCCCGTTTCAAATGCGATCTGCTGCAAGTCGCAACCACGATCGCCTCATTATGTTTTACGGTGTTCAAGAATAAGTTCATGCCTAAAGACACCTTAGCAGTCATTCACAGAAACAATCCCCGGAGTTATGGGCACAAGGCTATTTACTGGCTTATACACTTACAGCAACAGACCAGGGTATACATAAAACATGCCCGCAACACGGGGGAAGTACCCATTAAGGTCAATGTCGTGTTTTTGGGTTGATGGCCTAAGTGAGGATCCAACCTCTGGTGAGAAGACTGTATTCCTTTAACGGCTGCTGGAGGCTAGATGCCCGCGCGCTGAGTGTGCTGTCACAGGCGACCTCTATGGAAGATCCCCCGCCGACATCCTCGCATGGACGCGTAACCGCGATCAGTTTATAGTCTCCCTATTCACTCACAAGATCGTGTGGGAGCATGAGTATGATGCATGGATGAAAATCAGGTGACCAATACCGTGAAGAAATAAGGGCCATCAAACGTTAAATGGTGTTGGACCCACTCAAATGTAGTGACAGCTTGTTTGGAGGGGGTACAAACCCACTCAAGCTATACTTTCCGCCTACGGAGGGCGTGAAACTCCATCACTACAACTTATATTCTTTATACCCCTACGTGATGAAGAACAATCCGTACCCCGTACGTTCGCCTGAAAAACTGGTGGGTCCTACCATGCCAACCATCGAGGAGTTCTCAGCTAACTTAAGTGAGCGCTACTTTGGACTCTCTTTCGTAAACGTGCTTCCCCCTCGCGATTTATGGATGCCGATCTTACCCGTCGTTATAGACCATAAGCTCATGTTTCCCCTGTGCGTGAAGTGCGCAGAGGAGAACAACGGTGATTGTAATCATACACCCAACCAGCGTAAGATCAGAGGTGTATATACAAACCCTGAACTGGATCTAGCCGTTCGCCATGGATACAGAATATCGAAGATACATGAGGTGTGGAGGTTTCAGGAGCTGCCCAACCTTTTCAGGCCATATATAAGCGCTTTTTCAAAGGAAAAGGTAGAAGCATCGGGATATTAGCGAGGATTTGATACCGACGATGAAAAAACGGCTTATATTCAGCGTTACCGTGCCCATGAAGTTATACAGCTTGACCGTTCCCAAACTGTTAAGAATCCTGGCAGCGCTTTAGCGCAAAGTTGTGTCTAAACAGTATTTGGGTGAAATTTGCACAGAATATGGCAAAGGGAACGTTCATTTGGCACAAAGTTATATTGCAGTCGGGGATTATGCCAACGCTCCCGACAAAGAGGTTATGGAGATTGTGAATGTGGGCAATACTTACATAATAAAGTACAACACCAACGAACTGGCCACAGATACCTCACAGGTAACAAATATACCTGTAGCCAGCTTCACAACGGCCTACGCCCGCATCAAATTTTGGGGACTATTGAACTCTCTTACAGTGACACAGATAGCGTGATATTCACAGCGAGGGAGGGTGAATACATTCCTGCTATTGGGGAATTCCTCGTTGAGATAACTGACGAGATCAAGGATGAGTATGGTGATGGTGCATACGCAGACTCATTTGTATCAACAGGGCCAAAAACCTATGGGATACGGGTGAGGGTGGGGGATGATATGAAATACCGGGTGTCCAAGAATTATCTGTACAATTTTTGGCTGTTATTAAAAGTCAACCATGAAGTGTAGAAATTCCAGTATTGTCCCATTTTACAGAGAATCTCATTAAGTTTTTTCTGATACCACGTTTTGACAAGTTTTTTAGAAATGTACGCGGGTGACAGACATTGATGATTTAAAAGCAAGAATCACAGCTGGTATTGAGCGAATTGATGTGGATATGCTGCAGCGTACATGGCAACATTTGGAGTATCGATTGGATGTTTTGCGAATCACTAATGGTGCACATATCGAATGTTTGTAACAACGTTACTTTAATAAAAGAAACTTTTGAAAATACAGATTCTAAATAATCTTGTTTAAGAATTTTACGTGTGTTATCAAGAATTTTATTAAAAGATGAAATTGTACAGATAATGTTCGGACACAGTGGAATTTCTAAAAAACTTGTCAAAACTTGGTAGCAGAAAAAACTTAATGAGATTCTCTGTTAAATGGGACAAACTGGAATTTCTACACTTCATGGTTGACTTTTAATAACAGCCAAAAATTGTACAGATAATTCTCGGACAACCTGTATATCGTGAAGGCTAACCATGCTAACCGACGAGTCGTTAACTTTGACTCGTTCAAGGATCTAGTGTACTTGGAAGAAGAGGGTGGCCAGGCACCCAAACTGACTGTGGGGACCCACAATTTTCGGGCGCAGAAACATGGGAATGTGAATGAACTTAGGGGCACGAAGGTATGCCGTAACACCTATAGGAAACGTTACCAGGTGCCTGTGCCTGGTACCTATGATACTGTACCCTTTAGATACCTTAATCCTTGATTGTATATATTTATATATATATATATATGTGTGTGTGTGTGTATTGTTAACGATATATTTATATATTACGTATATTTGCTTCAATTAAGGTTTCTTTTCTCCTTTGTGTGCGTGCTTGTGTACGTTCCTAGACTACGCCTACTGTAAGATCGGTCACGTGACTCCTGCCACTACCTAAGCATATCTCTTCCCTGCGTGTTCAGTTGTCCGCTGCAAGCCCTAGGTCTCAGACGTGTATTTTCTCCCGTAGACGAAAATTAGTAATGGCTACCTTCAATATTGCGTGTTCAACGTTTATGAAGTGGTATTCGGCAAAGTGTAAAGATGTGGTGAATACTGAAAGACTCCCTATTCCACCCTCCTTTGATATTTTTAAGGCTACATTGAACCGTTCGAAAGAACAAGAGGTACAAATACTCTACGGTTATTCTGGCGAAGGCATTGTAGGATTTCGTGGTACAAGCAATGTACTGAAGTATGTTGTAGTCCTAACCTTTATAAAAGCTCACATATACCGCGAAGTAGAAGAAACAACACGTTCAGGAGATAAGCAACAGTTATGGTTAGTGAGTCTTGTTGTTGAGTGGTGTGACAAGCGATATTATGTCATGTTACATCATACCGAGTACTCGTACCCTTCGATTGAGAATGTAAATCTTGGCATCATGGAGAATCTTAAGTATTTTTATCACTATATTAATATATATAATGACGAAGTTTGTAGTGAGGTTGTGGCTAAAGGCCTGTGCAAGTTTTTAAGAGACTTTAGTGGCGAGTTTCGATTGTTAAACAAAAAGGATAAATACGGTCACATGTTTTTCTCAAACAGTGCACCGGATTGTGAATTGGATGTGTTTAGTTCGTGAAAATGAACGAAAATGTCTGGTGCGCCTTCTGAGGAGTGATAAAACATTAAAACCGGTATTCCTTCATGTAGCGGAAAAATTCTGATTGCCCAGTATAATGGGCACAAGTATTCACATGACTCTTTCATGTTGGAACAAACCCGTACACGTTTCATCAGCTTATGGCGTGCTCACTCCGCCCGTTGAGCCGATCCACCCACCTGTGGCTCATAGTTATCTCAGAGCTTGAACCGACTGGGCGTGCGAATACGATGGAACTTCCTTTGAGAAGCATTCTCAACGCCGTGTACGATGTGTCCGTGATGAAGTCATTGTGCGTGTTCAGGCACGAAACCGGTGCCATTAACTATGTACTTGAAACGTCTTGCAGGAAAGCAAACAAACATAATGTTATTTATTTAAGTGTTGAGGAGATGAATAGAGTCTTCGTGATAGTTGAGAAGTGGGGTGAGGACCGCTATAAAATACCTGCAGGTTTAGGTACGAGAACAGATTAATAATGCACCCTCATATGCCGTTGTTCACACGTTGTGTATAAATAATGATCAGTCATGCGACTGATGTGTAAGAATGCATCTGATAATAACGTTCTTGTCACTACGCGAAACCGATTCATCCTCGACAGAATGTTTGAAATCGTCGGATTCCGCAAGCTGAAGCCTATATTAGACGCGTGTGTTACGGATATGATTTATTTTGACACGGTTCTTGAATACACATACACCGTTCTGCTCGACGGATTTATCGAATGTAGGAATGAAGAAGGCGAGAATGGTCTAGAGCTGGATGCTTATTTAAAAGGTTTAGACTCTTTGAAATATCCCGAACTTTGGTACAAAGCACTTGAGCGGTATAGGGCAGAGCTCGCCTATACTGTTCACCCTGAAGAGCTGTATCTCTACATAATGAGTAGCTGTCGTTACGACTTAGAAGATTATTTCAAGTGCCACTATGCAGAGTGAAGAAGAGTTAACGATTGAAAAGCTCGTGACGGTAAGAAAACACCCTCGATTGGAAAGGAATGTTTATAAACTTGTATTTAATAATGATGTTGTGGCTAACGATGACCTCTTTGTGCGTGCTTTTGATTTTATTCTAGCCATGTTTAAAGATAACTTGCCAACCGAATGTAAAGTGGGCACAAAAATAGTATTGAACGATATGAAGGCCATTTATATCGAGTATAGGTATCCATATAACTTGAGCGGTGAAATAATGTTAATCCGTATTTACCGCGTAATGCGTGCCATGACGAGTCAGAAGTAGTGCCTCCTCTCTCGACAAGTAGTAAACAAACTATGATTCATGATATCAATGTCCTTAGCTTATATCAGTCATAAAAATGGTCACCCATAGATTTCATTCGCTTAGAACACTTCTTTGTTATATTCTTTCACGTTTAATGCCACGTGGTGATAATCCCTTCTTCCGGACAGCCCTCTTCTTCTTCCCACCACCACGCATCTTTGACGATTTCGCCCCGTGTACGCTTTAAGTGTTTTTTTAGAGCTTCTTTAGGTTTAGCCCCAGCCAATATGTCTTCTGCCGTGTTAAGACCTGATTGTAGCGCTTTCCTCCCGAGGTATCTGGCACCCCTCTTCAGCAAAGGGACAGCCGTACCTAGTATGGTTGAAAAAATGGATCCAAGTCCACTACCACGGTGGTATCTCACCTCTCAGTAGACTGTGAAAGTCTTTCTGTCCATTATAACTCAGTGCGTCGAAAGTGCAGCTTCACTGTTAAGCTCCCACCAGCGAATGGGATTTTTTTTCCTTCAATTCCTTCAACCATTCTTATATATATTGAGATATTGGTTATTAGATTAGTTGCGACATTCACTTAATGGGGTCTGTCATATGTAATACTCAAACTCTTCCCTCTATGGTTGGGAATGTGAGCAATGCGTAACAAGCGTGCCTGGGTATTCCCAACAAACTGGTGCTCCACTGTATTGCTGTAAATATAGCACATGTCTAGGGGTGTATAGCCAGCAACCAATTTCTCCAATTTCATCTGATATATTAGGCTGGACAAATCATGCTGTACCTCGTGAAAGATATCTCTTTGGAAGGCTGATCGATATCGCCCCTAGGTTATAATTTTGAACAGCCCTTTGTTTTTAATATTTCTGTTAGCCTTTGATTTTAGGATTGGAGTATGTGCAGGGTTTTCTTTGTTTACGATTTCGTATAATAAATCAGCCGTAAGATTTGAGTTTTTTAAACTTGCGTTTAAGTCTCTCACAACATCCTCAGCCGCACCATAACGGCCCGGACCCAGTGTTACTACTGTACTGTAATACCGTGCATCCTCAGTCCGGGCGATACGTATAGGTTCATCCCGAGTTAACCTGACGTCTCCACACTCATCAAAGTCTCTAAGAATCGTAAAAACGGGCTCTTTATTATCAATATTTAAAAAAAGGGTATCATACGTATTACGACCCAATTCAAGGGGTCCGTGGAGATCTGTTACATAGTTGACTAGTGTGTTGTTAAGGTGTACAGACAGGGACGAGGAGGACGGGAGTGTGACGTAGAAATGGTTAGGCGCCATGTTGCATACTATTTAAGCTTCATTATTGCATCAGCTTCGATATAGGTGTTGAAGCTTTCTGGGTATCCTAGCCATTTCACCAGGTATATTTTTCTCTTTCCTGAACCTTTGCTTCCTAAAATTTTTTCAATTTTAAACACATTTTTTCCTAACTTAAATGTCACTTTCTGCAACTCCTCGCGGTAAAAGCCTCCTGCGATTTCTTCCCCATTCAAATCTTCAACGTAATACAACATTATCTCACCTTCAGTGTATAAGCGCCCTGCTCCCGCAAAAACTCTCAACATCTTTTTCCCCTACTCCATCATTGTAAACACTTCTGTACAGTCTATCTACGCCTCCGTAGGAGACTGGGCTAGAAATGTCATAATAGCGTCTTCTTAAAATGTTAGCCATTGGCGTATTTTAGAGGCACGTCGATAGGGTTGATCGTTGTTTATCCTCTTCTTTCTCCTCTTCAGAGGTGTTACCGCAGGGGGTGATGGCGTTTTCAATTGTGGCACGTGCGAGGCATGTTCCAAGTCTTTTAAACTGTTCAGATTTCCTATCATTGTTTTGGGGACGTTTATTTGTTGTAGTCTTGCTTTAATATGCTTCCATCCTGATGGGGATGGCCTATCCCACTTTCTCACCAGAGCATGGACGATGTCTATGATATTCGATCCCTGTACCTTTCCTCCTTCCACAATGATCTCACCTGTATCGGTCCACTTATGCTGGGATCCTCATTCAACAGATTATAAAGACTTAAACCTTTATTCCTCAATGTATGTGGGAGGGTGCTTTTTAATACATGTTGTGGGGCCGACCCGTTATTCTTTGGTTGGCCAGCTCTATCGTCTGGCACAGGCCCTATGTCACCATCCCCACCGTTGTCCGTGCTGTGCCTAATAACCACGGGAATCTCTGTAGGATTCTTATAATTTTCGAACTCGTGAAGAAATTTCTGTAGAGCGTCTTGGTATAAGATTCTTTCCTCATCAGGTGTTTTTTCAGTTTTATAGGGCTAACAATTCGCTTTCCATTCTTTTAAGCTTGCTTTTACGGGGTTCTGGATTCTTTGAACTTTGCGGGGTCTGGATTCTTTGAACTTTGCAGTGAAGCATCCACCTCGTGTGGAATCACTACTACTTTCTTCATTATATTAATCTAGTCAGTAAAGGACCCAAAACTGAAAATAAGATGGGGAGCAATGACCCTCCTCTTTGTACAATAATTCGTTTTTTCTTCCGTACAGTTTGACAATTACGAGCGATTGCACGTATTATGTTCTCGTAACGGCGTACGCGAGCCTTCTGAGGGGATTTCTTTGATACATTGCAATTTATAAATTAAGACAGATTTCACAAATGCATTTTAAAAAGTCTGTTGCATTGCCCGGGGCAGTCGATGATAGATTTTTATTAATTCATGGTATTTCTTTAGCCTCTTTGTCATCCTGGAATATACACTGTTTCAGGCTCGTTTGGAAATATATTCGTTCTTAGAAACACCCTAAACGTATTTCGCGGATGAAGGTCGCAGAGCAAATATCTGTAACGCTGACTTGTAGCTTCTTTATAAGCTTCCAAAAACTCCTTACGCTGATTCGGGAACATTTGATTGGCTAATATTCCAATTTGTGATACATCTCTAAGTTGCGCGAATAAGACTAGATATTGTGTATTTAACGACACATCGCGCATGTATCTATTTTTGAAAAATAGATTCTGATTGATGAAGAACACGCTTATGTTAAGATGGTGGGAGAATACTGTAAATGTCTCGGCAAACGTTTTATCCATCTCCAACATGAGATCGTCAATTACAATGACTGTATGTCCATTTCCCTTGAATGAATTAACGTCATATACACCTTTGTGGAACAAAATATCATCTTGGTAATTGTTGAACACTGATTGATACGTCCAATAGCACCATATAACTTTATGCAAAAATTTTGAATACATCTCTCCCTTTTCTTTAATGATTTTAAGCATAAACACAGTTTTACCACATCCTGTAGGGCCAAATATAATACATGTGGAAGGGCTGGTAAACCTGAATTTTTCTACAAAATCCATTTCTAACACGTCACACTCATAAGTGGGTTATTTATAAAGTATAATAAATATTTAAGTGATGATCCTCATATTCTACAGTCTTGTTTTTCTCTTCTCCCACAGAACCGTGAATGACGATGAGGTACAGCACCCCAGCATCGATATTACAGATGACCCCAACGACAGTGTAGTTATTCTCACAGACTCAATCCTCACTGCTGAGTCCACACCAAAGATACCTGTAGCACGCGACAATTCAAAGCAGAAGCATGATGAAGAACCCTCCACGTCAGGTATAAAGCGTGCCAGGATTGCGCCGGTTGTTAGATCACTAGTATTACAGCACCAACCCTCTAAGTCTTACGGCACAACCCCCACAATAGTACCTTCCTCAAATATACCCCTTATTCCTGTTCAATTCCGGGTACATCCTCCACAGCAGCAGCAGCTTCTCGTTTTGTTGAGGATGGCATAACATTCGAGTTTGTGGGCACCGCTACCCCCACCCTAGACTTGACTAGAAATCGGTATATAGTCAGGATTGACCCTAGATCCATGTACGGGGCTCTAATAAACCTTAGACCCCCGCCCATGGCCTAAACCATTAGAGGTACAGTAAAACTAAACATACCTTACAAAAGAGAATTTAATCCTGCATTTAATGAGAAACAATTAGAACTTGGTGTTCCCGTCATTGGCTTCCAAGACAGCCTGAATTCGCTTTGGGTAACTTGCCAAAAGTGACGTGAATAGATCTTGATCGTTACGCAAATTTGCTAAAACAGTTTCAATGTGTTGCGTCATTGTAGCCTTCGAAAATCGATTTGCTGCAGGTTCTTGAAACAAGAGACATTCAACCTTGTCCTTTATAACTGATCCAATGTGTTCACAGACGTTCAGGTCAGGAGAATTTTCTGGCCATTCTTCATTTCCAAAGAAATCGATCTCATGGTTCCTCAACAACTATTGAGTGGCTAATGCCTTAAAGCAGGGGGCCTTATCGTGCAGAAGTGTGACCTGATCGACATCCATAACATTGTTTGGGTTTCTTAGAAAAGGAATGACATGCTGGGATAGAATAATATCACGAAAATACTGTCCATCCCAACTCTGACCATTTGGCTTCAGCACCCACATGAGCTTCTTTGCAGTGAACAAAACAAACACACCAACACAGCCTGGACTTTTTAATAATTCGCGATAATGTTCATTGTCATCGATTTCATCTAGTGTTGTGGCCCACACTCGATCATTTTGGTAGTTAGGCCGACGTGTTACGTAAACAAAAAATTCATCGGAGACAGCTAAATGCATGAAATCATCTACATCCCAATCTTCAAGATAATGGGCAAACCACATTCTGTCATCGATGTTAAGTTGAGTTTTTCTTGGCTTTGGAAGTTCATGCCAAGGCTTTAAACCTTGCCTATGACGGTACAGTCGAATGATCTCACCACGAACGATCTTTCCTCTCAACACTTCGATCTCTCTAGAAAGTTTAGCACAGCTGTTTTTCCGCTTACGTGTACCGCTTTCAATGATGTCCTTTGTTTCCTGAGAGAGTGGCAAATTTGGGCGCCCAGATTTGGTTGTATCCATTTCACATTCATCCAACGTTTCATTCCAATTTCTTTTGACGAAGTCCTCACTTCTTCGCAACCTTTTGGCAACCCATGAACGTGTTATAAAGGTGGCTCCAGCATCACGAACTTCCCGAAATGTTATTGCTCGTATGCGATCTATCACACGTTGCCTCTCCGAATCACCAATTAATTGAGAAGCCATTATATTATCACTTTATCAGCTAGAGTAATTTTAATACCTGCAATAAATAAAGAATTTTATATATTTTTATAATCACTAAAAACTATTTCGATATAAGTAAACATGTAAGCTGAAAACGGGGGGGGGGGGGGCTAATTTTTTTTAGAACCCATTATAGCAATGGCGTTGAATACGGACTACGGCGCGTAGTTGAACGTATTGTGAAGTTTGCCCTTCAGAACCGCGACGAACGTGAAGTCAGGACGAGGCTGTTCTTCGGGTTCGGGTCAGATGACGGGGATGTAGATGATTTTTGGGTAGTAATACCATTCAGACGCTTGGCAGCTGTAGATATAGAGTATATATTAGGCCGTATAATGCAGGCCTCTCAAAATAGTATAGCCTTCAATATAGACAACTTCATGGTAAATACTGACCGTGTATTCCGTGTTGCGGGTCATAGTGCCACACTTTATATCCTTAACTTCAATTCTCAGGCTATTTATGGACGGTATATAAACGCCGATCGTGGTTGTGGCTTTATAGCAGTAGTCTTGGCCGGTATGTTTACTGTACTAAATACACGGGTCAAAAACATTTGGTTGCCTACGGTAGTGGAGCGTGCCCGTAAACTAGCTGTAGACTGTAATATGGGCCCTGAAGAGCTGAGAAGGGTAGAACAGGAATGCAATGTGAGAGATCGTACAAGACCCCCTACTTATTTTAGAGCTGTCAGGAACAACGTATCGATGCATCCGTAATATAAGGGACCTTTACGCGAGTTATGATAAAAGTCGAAAATATGGACGACATCATGATTTGTGTAAGGGGTATCGAGTTTGCGGATGATATAGTGAAACATTGTAAAGATTGCCACATGGTATGTGAGCAGTGTAAAAGCTCCAAATGTGAAAGCCGTGTATTTGAAGCTGAGAAGAGGGATTGTGATGTGTGTAGACGCACATTTTTCAATAATAACTGTTTTGAGCTCGATAAATCAATTGGCACGTTCAGGAAATTGAAAATCTCTGAATGTGGTAGGTTTCATATGATGGAAAATTGGGGGAATTTCAAGCATAAATGTGATGAAATTCACGGTTCTATATGCCATGAGAAAGATAAGGTGGTTGGAGTAAAGCATGTATGTTATATGAAAGACGCTAAGCCTAAAAATAGCCCTTTATAACTGTGTACTACGATATAGAAACATACACGAACGCTGAAACCAAAGAGGTTATTCCACATTTACTTGTAAGCCAGACTATCTGTGATGAGTGGATGGAGATCGAGTGTGATGAGTGTCACAAATGTGGTAAATGGACAAACGTTTTTAAAACGAATGCCCACGATAGCCCTGTGAAACTCTTTGTATCTTATATTGTCAAGTTAGCGGACAAATTAAAAAAAATGACTATATTCTTGCCCACAACGGAGCAAAATTTGACACACAGTTCCTTTATAAGGAGTTGCTTGAGCACGAGTCATCTGAAATATTTACAGGTGATCCCTTGAAAAGAGGCAACAAACTAATGCAGATGCAAATAAGAGGTAATGTACAGTTTAAAGTCACTTTATTATTCACACCTTCTAAATTAGCAAAGCTACCCAAGGTGATGGGCGTAGCCGCTGAATTTTCCAAAGGATATTTCCCATACACATTCCTTACTAACGAAACTTTAAATTACGTAGGACTACCTCCACCCAAACATTACTTTAACTATGAATGTGTGAGTGCAGATGAACGTGAAGATTTTGACCGCTACTACAACAGTTTTAATGAATCTAAACCTTAAAATATAGCTGATGAATGTGAACGTTACTGGATGAATGATGTGTGCGTGCTTAGAGTATGTTTCCAGGTCTTTAGAAGGATGTACATAGGCCGTTTGAAGTGCGATCCGTTGCAAGTCGCAACCACGATTGCCTCATTATGTTTTACGGTGTTCAGGAATAACTTCATGCCTAAAGACACCTTAGCCGTCATTCACAGAAACAGTCCCCGCAGTTATGGGCACAAGGCTATTTACTGGCTCATACACATACAGCAGCATTTAGGTGTATACATAAAGCATGCCCCAAACACGGGGGAAGTACCCATTAAGGTTAATGGTCGTGTTTTTTGGGTTGATGGTCTAAGCGAAAACCGTGCCACTGGTGAGAAGACTGTGTACTCCTTTAACGGTTGTTGGTGGCACGGATGCCTCCGTCCCGAGTGTGGAATCGTAGGAGATATCCACCGTAGATCTCCTGCCGACAGTCTTGCTTGGATCCACACCCGCGATCAACTTATAGGCTCCCAGTTCACTCACGAAGTCTTGTGGGAGCATGAGTATGATGCACGGATGGAAGCAGATGGACAGTACCGTGAAGAAATAAACACGATCAAACGTTCAATGGTGTTGGATCCTCTCAAATGCGGTGATAGCTTGTTCGGCGGGCGTACAAATCCCTTCAAGCTATACTTTCCGCCTACGGAGGGTGTGAAACTCCATTACTACGACTTCTGTTCTTTATATCCCTACCCCGTGGGTGCACCTGAGAAACTAGTGGGACCTGACCTGCCCACCGTCGAGTTGTTCTCAACAAATTTGAACGGGTATTATTTCGGCCTTTCTTTCGTAGATTGCTCCCCTCCCCACGCGATTTATGGATTAGAGATGGAACCCGGTTTTTAACCGGGGATGAAAATTTTTAATCATCACCGAAACCGACGATAAGAACCGGTTTTCACATTTTTGCGCAAGTCTCCGATCACTTTGGTCCATTTTCTATGAAACAAACGTTTCCAAATGTTTCAAAACATAGTAATTACGTTTTGCATTGTTTCGTATCGTTTTTTGTTTGTTTATAAGTGTAAATAATTGATGCTTCGGTCTTGAATGTTATGTGGATGATTGCACATTGATCAGTTAAGATTCTAAGATTTAATACTCCATCATGTGAAAGAAATCAAATGCTTGGTATCATTTCACTCGTAAGAATAAAGAAGAAGCAGAGTGTATGACATGTCACAAAGTTTTAAAGTGTTGTGGAGGTTCTACTTCTAGTTTATCATCCCACATGAAAAATATTCATGGCATAAACATCGACCAGATTAATCAGCCATTGAAGAAACAAAGAACAGTGGAAGAGTTTGTGCAAAAAAAGTCCATAGAAGAGGAAATTTCGAAACTTGCGTGTGTAGATGGACTGAGTTTCCAATCAATTGCTAAAAGTGAATTCATTCAAGAAAGCATAAGAAAGATAAAATACGACAAGCCTCATCCAACTTCCCATAATGGTGTCAGAAAAATGATGCTTAGTATTTATGAGAAAAAGAAACATGAATTGGTCAACTACTTCAAGAATCAGGTGAGACAAGGAATCCGCTATTTATTAACTATGGATGAGTATACAGCTTTGCAAAACCAAAGATATATTAATATTAATGGTCATGATGAAAATCAACATTGGTCTCTTGGTCTCATGAAAATAAGTGGTTCTTTCGATAGCACCAAAACTATTGCAATCGTTAGGAAAAGCTTGGAAGATTTTGGCTTGGACCTAGATAAGCATATCGTGGTTTGCACCACCGACGGTGCCTCAGTAATGGTCAAATTTGGAAGAGAAATAGTACCTGATCACCACCAATGCATTGCACATGCTATGCATCACGCGGTTTCGGATATCTTGTATTCAAAAACTGCTGAAAATTCAGTTGAAGGGGAAAGTGACCCTACCCCTGAAGATGACGCCATCGAAGAAGATGAACACTCTGCACATGAGTTAAGCGAAGATGAGTGAAATTTTATGCACTGATACAATTTTTGAGTCGGACATAGATGACGTAATTGTTCCTCCAAAACTTCGAGAAGATTATTTAAAAGTAATAAATAAGGTGAGAAAAATCTGCCGCATATTTCGAAAGTCCCCTTAAAAAAAATGAGAGATTGCAGGATTTTGTCAAAGATGAATTTAATGGAAAGGAAATGAAGCTTATCCTTGACTGTAGAACGAGGTGGAACAGTCTTTTGGCCATGATAGAAAGATTTTTGAAACTCAAAAATTGCATTCCAAAGACCCTCAGAGTGATACGCTCAACAGAGACGATTTCAGATGAAGAATGGAATGCTCTAAAAAGCCTCTTTGACACGTTTCGTCCACTGGAAATTGTTTTGAAGGGACTCTGTTCCGAGGATGCAAATTTGCTCAAAGCTGAATCTTCCATGAAATTCATTTTGGATAAATTTGAAAGCAAAAACAATCCTTTAGCTTTTGAGCTACGTCAGTGTCTCATTGATCGCTACTCATCGAGAAGACAAAAAGAGACTGACATCTTTCGCGAAGTATTCGTTTCAAAAACAAATTTTACAGTAACATACGTATAAAATATATTATAAAACATATGAATTTAATTTTAACCATAGCTAAAGTGATATTAAATAGTATTAATACTTCGTAAAATGATAAAATAATTTTATTTTAGTTTCATAAATTGAATATCAATATTTTTCATTAAAATTTCAAGGCCTTGATGGCCTATTTAAAATAAAGGAAGTGGCTATACAACTCAAGTTTATAAAATTACTAAAATACTTAAAATAAATTCAACATAATAAGATGGTTTAATATTTAGGGGTAAGACATATTTTTCAAATAAAATTTTGAATAACAGCAAATTCCCATATATTTACAAGACTTCTCTTCAAAATAACTAACTTCTTTCTCATTAAATGAAGTAGCAGCAGCGATGTGTGAGTTGTGCTGTATGTACCACTTCTTTTATTCCTGAGTGATACTTAACATCTAATGTATACATATGAAGTTTTCTAATCAGAGTATTTCCCTGAGCGTATAATTGCCTATAATGCTATAGAATATCATAGTCATCTGAAAGACTATCAGCTGGTATGTGGCTAAGATACTTAGCCTGGATCACTTCTGACAGCACCATACCTTTCATTTGAAATTCAGGAAATTTTCTACACTTATAGGCCTTGGGTGTCATATTTGAAATACGACTTTTAGCAGGATTATATTTTTATTTACTTTATTATTTTTGTGTTTCCTCTCTCTCTCTACCTGTTTGTTGATTTGTATAAAAAAATATCTTATCTCCATACGAACGCACAGTTGTTTTAAACTAATTTAGAATTACCTGCTTGAGAAAGATTTTTATGCCAGCTTATGCGAACTAATTACTGAACCTAGCATTTATATGCGGAGGATTATATATATATATATATATATATATATATATATATATATGACGATTAGTTAGGTTGTCATAATATTTTCGTTAGTTTTAACATTTTATTTGATGGATTCATTTAAAAAATGTCTCCTAAATAAAGCTCATAGTGTAGTTTACGTCCCCCAACTTTGACCTAATGTAGTTTGCCTCCCCTTTTGCGTCAGGGTGACGTAAGTAGTATTGCCGCAAAAGGTTAGAGTGCAGGAATGTTGCAATTTATTACGTAATGGTGCAATGTTGCAAATGGGGGGTGGGGTTGTTGCAAAGGGGTGTGGGGGTTGCGAAAAATCCCTGCAAAGGGGGGTGGGGGATGCTGCAGGTGCAACAAGGAAACTTGGAGGCGGCGTTATCCCCCAAGAGAAAGGAGAGAAAGGAGGAGAGGTGTTCACCTGGCAGGAGCCAAGTGCATATTAAGACTTCAGCCGAGTAGGCGTTGTCTTATAGACTCCTAATCAGCCAGTTGGCTTAGAAGGCGTAAATGGCTTGAGTTGCCAGATAGCGCCATGTATTCAATAGAAGGCTGAGTTGCCAGTTTGTGCTATATATTTAATTAATTAATTCTAATCGAAGACTGAGTTGCCAGATACCACTTTTTAACATTATTATGGAAAGTTGCCAGATACCATTGTATACATTATTATAGACTCCTAATCAGCCAGTTGGCTTAGAAGGCGTAAATGGCTTGAGTTGCCAGATAGCGCCATGTATTCAATAGAAGGCTGAGTTGCCAGTTTGTGCTATATATTTAATTAATTAATTCTAATCGAAGACTGAGTTGCCAGATACCACTTTTTAACATTATTATGCAGAGTTGCCAGATACCATTGTATACATTATTATAGACTCCTAATCAGCCAGTTGGCTTAGAAGGCGTAAATGGCTTGTTCAGGTTGAGTTGCCAGATACCATTGTATACATTATTATAGACTCCTAATCAGCCAGTTGGCTTAGAAGGCGTAAATGGCTTGAGTTGCCAGATACCACTTTTTAACATTATTATGGAGAGTTGCCAGATACCATTGTATACATTATTATGGAGAGTTGCCAGATACCATTCTTCATGTATACAGTTGCCAGATTGTACCATTTATTTTCTTAAAAGTTGGTTTAGAATTCCGCTAGTAGGTTTAGTAGGCGTAACATGATATAATTAACCAAAAGAATTAAATAAAACAACATTGCATCATTTTGTTTATTATAAATATATAGAAAATAAATATACATTTCAATAATAATAGAAATGAGGAATATGCATATAATCCGTCAATATAACAGTACAGGAGAAATATATACACACACACACACAATTATGGAGATATATAGAAAATAAATATACATTTGAATGATCAATAATAATAGAAATGAGGAATATGCATATAATCCTTCAATATAACAGTACAGGAGAAATATCACAAATATGTTAAATATATTTCACTTTTTTTTTCAAAATACTAAACTCGCACTTAATCAAGTCTACAATTACATCATTATTGCTCTGCATTACGCAGTATATGCGGTTTAATAATATTTCACCGCTTAAAGTATAGGGAAACCTGTATTCGATATGAAGGGCTTTCATATCGTTCAGTACTATTTTTGTTCCCACTTTACACCCTGTTGGTAAGTCATCTTTAAATACGTCTAGAATACAATCAAAAGCACGCACAAAGAGTTCATCGTTAGCTACATTATTAAACACAAGTTTATAAACACGCTTTTCCAATCGAGGGTTTATTTCTACCGACCCGAGCTTTTCAATCGTGAACTCGTCTTCACTGAACATAGCGGCAATTGAAATAATCTAAATCGTTACGACAACTGCGCGTTATATAAAGAAATAGTTCTTCAGGTTGAACGGTGTAGGTGAGCTCAGCCCTGTACCGATCAATTGCTTTGTACCAAAGTTCATGGTATTTCAAAGAGTCTAAACTTTTTAAATAAACGTCCAGCTCTAGACCATTCTCACCTTGTTCAGCCCTACACTCGGTAAACCCATCGAGCAGAGCGGTGTATGCGTATTCAAGTACTGTATCAAAATAAAGCATATCCCTAACACGCGCGTCTAATATAGGTTTCAGCTTGCGGAATCCGACGATTTCAAACATTCTGTCGAGGATGAAACGGTTTCGCGTAGGAACAAGAGCGTTATTATCAGAAGCATTCTTCCACATCAGCCGTATATCAATGCATGGCCGATCGTTATTTATACACAACGTACATACAACGGCGTATGAGGGTGCGTCACTAATCTGTTCTCTTCTTGTACCTACGTTAGCAGGTATTTTATAACGATCTTCACTCCACTTCTCAACTATCACGAAGATTATATTCATCTCGACACTTAAATAAACCCGTTTGTTTGTTTGTCTACATTCCGTTTCCAGTACATAGCTAACGGTACCAGATTTACGCCTGAACACGCGCAACGATTTCGTCACGGACACATCGTACGAGGTGTTGAGAATGCTGCTCAAAGGAAGTTCCATCGTATTCGAGGAGCGCACGTCCACTCGGTTCAAGCTCTGAGATAACTATGAGCCGTGTGAGGCACGCAGGTAGGCAGGAACGGTTCGACGGGCGGCTGACTCGATGATACGTGAATGGGCTTGTTCGAACTCGTATGATCCGCGAGTCGCACCATAATCGAATTGTTGTATATATTGGGTAGGTGTTTTTCCGCTACAAGAATCAATTTCGGTTTTATCACTACCAGACTACGCACCAGACAGTTTCCCTCAGGATAATTTTCACGAACTAGGCACATTTGTTTTACTAAACATCTTCACACACCGGCGCACTATTTGAGAGGAACATATGCTCATATTTTTCCTTTCTGCTCATCAAACGATATCCGTCTCTAAAGTCTGTTAAAAACTCACGCAGGGCACTAGCCACAACCTCACTACGAACCTCATCATGATATACATTAATATAGTGATAAAAATACTTAAGATTGTCCATGATCACGAGATTCACATTTTCAGTGGTAGAGTATGATTAATCGACATGGTGTAACATGACGTAATACCGCTTGTCATACCACCCATCCACAAGACTCATTATCCATACCTGCTGCTTCTCTTCTGCACGCGTTGTTTCTTTTACTTCACGGTATATGTGAGACTTTATAAAGTTTAGCTCTGCAGCATACTTCAGCACATCGTCTGTGCAACGAAAGCCTTCAACGGTCTCACCAGAACATCCGTAGAGTGTTTGTACATCTTGCAACTTCGCACAATCCAATGTGGTTTTAAAAGAGGCATAGGAGGGGGGAATACGAAGTTTTTCGGTATCCACCACATCTTCACACTTTGCTGAATACCATTTCATAAACGTTGTACAAGCAATATTAAAGGTAGCCATTTGAATACACGTCTGATCTCCTTTTTCTTCTACGCTAGTGAATACACGTCTGATCTCAAGGGCTTACTGCAGTCGACTGACCACGCAGGGAATCCCAGAATGTAGCATGACTCACGTTGCTGATCTTACAATGGGCGGAGCTTAGAACTTTCACCTGCACACACACACACACACACACACACACACACACAAAGGAGAAAGTGAAACGCTAATTGAAACATGATTTATTTAATAAACGAGATATTCAAGTTATATATATTTACAAATACGATTTAATAAACGAGATATTCAAGTTCTATATAGATTTACAAATACATGTAATAAATAAGTTAACAATAGATACATCAAAGATTATATACAAGACAAATACGTGTCAGAAGTAAGTTAACAATAGGCGCATCAAACGTTATGGTATCCAAAGGGTACGGTATCATAGGTACCAGGTAACTGGTAACGTTTCCTATAGGTGTTACGGCACACCTTCGTACCCCTAAGTTCCTTCACGCCCCCCAGCTTCTGCGCCCGAAAATTGTGGGTACCTACAATTAGTTGGGGAGGTCGTTCGCCCTCATCATCGTCCAAACACACTAGATCCTTCAACGATTCAAAGTTAACAACCCGCCGATTCGCATGGTTGAGCGTAATACCCTTTGCCTTCACGATATATTTCATATCCTCCCCCACCCTGACCCGTACCCCATAAGTTTTAGTTCCTGTTGAGACAAAAGAGTCGGCGTATGCGTTGTCTCCATACTCATCCTTGATCTCATCAGTGATTTCGCCGAGGAACTCCCCAATAGCGGGCATGTATTCACCCTCCCTCTCTGTGAATATCACGCTATCTGTATCGGCATACAATACTCTCCGCCCAAGAGAATGCAATAGACCCCAAAGTTTTATACGGGCGTAGGCTGTTGTGAAGCTGGCCACAGGTATGTTTGTAACCCTTGAGGTATCTGTGGCCAATTCAGTGTTGTACTTTATTATGTAAGTATTACCTACATTTACGATCTCCATGACCTCTTTATCGGGAGCATTGGCATAATCCCAGACATCACTATAACTTTGTGCCAAATGAATGTTCCCTTTGCCGGTATTCTGTGCAAATTTTCCCCATAGACTGTTTAGACACAACTTTGCACTAAAGTGCTTGCCAGGATTCTTTGCAATTTGGGCACGATCAAGTTGTATACCTTCGCGGTCGCGGTAACGTTGAATATAGGCAGATTTTTCATCTTCGGTATCAACTCCTAGCGGATACCCTGATGCCTCAACCTTATCCTTCAAAAAGGCGTTTATATATGGTGTGAAAAGGTTGGGTAGCTTCTGAAACCTCCACACCTCATGTATCTTCAGTATTCTATAACCATTCAGTATTCTTCACGTTCATCTACACTCATACAGTCATAGTTAAAATAATGTTTGGGTGGTGGTGGGCCTACGTAGTTTAAAGTCTTGCTGGTGAGGAAAGTGTAAGGGAAGTATCCTTTGGAAACTTCAGCTGCTACCCCCATCACCTTGGGTAGCTTTGCTAATTTACAAGGTGTGAATAATAAAGTGTCTTTAAATTGTACATTGCCTCTTATTTGCATCTGTATTAATTTGTTGCCTCTTTTCAATGGATCACCTGTAAATATCTCAGAGGATTCGTGTTCAAGCAACTCCTTATAAAGGAACTGCGTGTCAAACTTTGCCCCGTTATGGGCGAGAATATACAGTCATTTTTTTTAACTTGTCGGCTAACTTGACAATATAGGACACAAATAGTTTCACAGGACTATCGCGGACATTCGTTTTAAAAACGTTTGTCCGTTTACCGCATTTGGGGCACTTGTCACATTCGATCCCCATACACTCATCACAGATGGTCTGGCTCAAAAGTAAATGTGGAATTACCTCTTTCGTTTCAGCGTTCGTATATGTTTCTATATCGTAGTATACAGTTATACAAGGGTTATTTTTAGGCTTAGCATCTTTCATATAACATACATGCTTTACTCCATCCGCCTTATATTCCTCCTGGCACGTAGGACAGTGAATTTCGTCACACTTGTGTTTAAATTTCCCCCAGTTTTCCATTGTGTGAAACATACCACATTCACAGATTCTCATTTTCCTGCACGTGCCAATTGATTTATGGAGATCAAAACAGCTATTATTGAAAAATGTGTGTCTACACACATCACAGTCTCTCTTCTCAGCTTCAAGTACACGGCTTTCACATTTGGTGCTTTTACATTGTTCACATACCATGTGACATTCTTTACAATGTCTCACTATATCATCCGCAAGCTCGAGGCACCCCTTACACAAATCATGATGTCTCCCATATTTTCGACTTTTGTCATAACTCGCGTAAAGCCACCTTATATTACGGATGGGGAGATACGTTGTCCCTGACAATCCTGAAATAAGTAGGGGTCTTGGACGATCTCTCACACAGCTTTTAAAAACATACACAGTCCTACGACGATCATCCAACCCAAATACAAATATACGGACATTCATTTCCTGTTCTACCCTTCTCAACTCTTCAGGACCCATATTACAGTCAAATTCAAGTTCACAGTCTACAGCTAGTTTACGGGCACGCTCCACGACCGTAGGCAACCAAATTTTTGGGGCCTGTGTATTTTGTACAATAAACATACGTGGTAAGAGTACTGCTATAAAGCCGCAACCACGATCGACGTTTATATGCTTTCGGTAAATAGTCGGAGAATTGAAGTTAAGAGTATACGGTATGTCACTATAACCCGCAACACGGAATACACGATCAATATTTACCGTGAAGTTGTCCATATTAAAGGCTATACTACTTTGGGCGGCTTGCATTATACGTCCTAATATATATTCTACATCTTCAGCCGCCAAATGTTCTAAATGGCACTACCACCCAATAATCATCTACATCACCGTCATCTGACCCGAATCCAAAGGACAGACTCGTCCTGACTTCACGCTCGTCGCGATTCTGAAGAGCAAACTCTACAATACGCTGTACAACCCGGCGTAGCCCGCGCTCAATTCCATTGCTATACATGGCTCTAGGGTCGACCCTGTCTCTATACCGATTTCTAGTTAAGGCTGGGGTGGGGGCTGCGGAGCGCACCAACTCAAACGTTATATCATCCTCAACAGAACGGGGGCAACTGTGGCGGATGAATTAGGGGATATATTAGCGGAAGGTGCTGCTGGGGGGCCTGTTGCGTAGGAGGTTGAGGGTTGGGGATCTATTATTGTAGAATTAACAGAACGGGGATCAACTGTGGCGGATGAATAAGGGGATATATTAGAGGGAGGTGCTGCTGGGGGGATTGTTGCGTAAGAGGTTGAGGGTTGGGGATCTATTACTGGTGCAACAGGCGCGTATTTCGGTCGCTTTATACCTGACGTGGGGTTCTCTTCATCATACCTCCGCTTTGGACGTGCTACCGGTATCGGTGGTGAGGGTTCGTTGGCAGGGGAGGAGATCACAACTACACTGTCGTCGAGGTCATCCGTAATGTCAATGATGGGGTGCTGTACCTCATCGTCATTCACGGTTCTGTGGGAGAAGAAAACAAAATATAAGGAACATGTATCCACATGTATTATATTTGGACCTACAGGATGTGGTAAAACTGTGTTTATGCTTAAAATCATTAAAGAAAAGGGAGAGATGTTCTCGAAATTTGTGCATAAAGTTATATGGTGCTATTCGACGTATCAATCAGTGTTCAACGAGTACCAAGATGATATTTTGTTCCACAAAGACGTATATGACGTTAATTCGTTAAAGGGAAATGAACATACAGTCATTGTAATTGACGATCTCATGTTGGAGATGGATAAAACGTTTGCCGAGACATTTACAGTATTCTCCCACCATCTTAACATAAGCGTGTTCTTCATCAATCAGAATCTATTTTTCAAAAATAGATACATGCGCGATGTGTCGTTAAATACGCAATATCTAGTCTTATTCGCGCACTATTCCGCACAAGAGGTAACCTTTTAAGATGTGGCGTGGCAAGTAATAAATAGCATTGTACATCAGGCAACAATTTGTATGTCATATTATATTAAATAGTTTGTTTAGACAAATTGTATTTTAGACAAATTATTTTTAGACAAATTGTATTTTAGACAAATTGTTATTAGACAAATTGATTTTAGACAAACTATTTTAGACAAATTGTTTTAGACAAATTGATTTAGACAAATTGTATTTTAGACGAATTGTTTTAGACAAATTCTCCTAGACGCCTATTAAACAGTGAAAAAACACCTGATGAGGAAAGAATCTTATACCAAGAAGCTCTGCAGAAATTTCTTCACGAGTTCGAAAATTATAAGAACCCTACAGAGATTCCTGTGGTTATTAGGCACAGCACGGGGGACGATGGACATGGCGACATAGGATCTGTGCCCGACGATACAGCTGACCAACCAAAAATTAAGGGATTAGCCACACAACATATCGAGCATGTATTAAAAAGCACCCTCCCACATACATTGAGGAGTAAAGGCTTAAGTCTTTATAATCTATTGAATGAGGATCCAGCCATACAATGGACCGATACAGGCGAGATCATTGTGGAAGGATCAAAGGTACAGGGATCGAATATCGTAGACATTGTCCATGATCTGGTGAGAAAGTGGGATAGGCCATCACCATCAGGATGGAAGCATATTAAAGCAAGACTACAACAAATAAATGTCCCTAAAAAGTTAATAGGAAATCTGAACAGGTTAAAAGACTTGGAACATGCAACGCATGTGACACAATTGAAGACGCCGTCACCCCCGGCGGTAACACCTTTGAAGAGGAGAAAGAAGAGGTTAAACAACGGTCAACCCTACCCACGTACCTCTAAAATACGCAAATGGCTAACGTATTAACTAAACGCTATTATGACATTTCTAACCCATCCTCTTAAGCGGTGTAGATAGACTGTACAGAAGTGTTTACGGAGTAGGGAAAAAAGATGTTGAAAGATTTTTGAAGGAGCAGGACGCTTATACGCTTCATAAGCCTGTGAGAAAAAGGTTTAAAACAGCCAAGACAACCGCTTCCTCGATTGATTCTATTTGGCAAGCAGATTTAACAGACGTGCAAAGATATTCTGTGTATAACGATGGTTACCGCTACATTCTATTCATAATAGACGTATTCTCTAGATATCTGTGGCTAGTTCCTCTGAAAAATAAATCACCTGAAACAGTTGCTAAAGCCACCAAAACGCTAATGTTAAAAGAAAACAGGGTTCTTGGCTATTTTTGTACGGATATGGGGAAGGAATTTATAGGCCGTGCTTTTCAGAACATGTTGACAGAGTTTAATATCAGCTATTACACAACCAATTCTATACATAAGGCTTCTTTAGCTGAAAGAGTTCAGCGCACCATAAAGGAACGCATGCACCGTTATTTTACACATAAAAACACATACAGATTTCTAGACATTCTGGAATCATTGGCATCATCCTACAACCGCTCACACCATCGCACGATTGGGACAACACCTAACGAAGTTTTAGAAAGAGGTACGCTCCCGAGAAGAGATGGATCACCAACACCACCACCACACTCGGCGCGCTTCAAAATCAATGATTATGTAAGGCTGTCGCGTTCGGGGAATAAATTCGCAAAGGGTTTTGAGCAAAGATGGACACGCGAGATTTTTAAAGTTAGGGCTATGAGACCTAAAGGTGAGATAATGATGTATTACATTGAAGATTTGAATGGGGAAGAAATCTCAGGAGGCTTTTACGGCGAGGAATTGCAGAAAATTGCGTTTAATTTAGGAAAAAATGTGTTTAAAATTGAGAAAATTTTAGGAAGCAAAGGTTTAGGAAAGAGAAAAATGTACCTGGTGAAATGGCTAGGGTACCCAGAAAGCTTCAACACCTATATAAAAGCTGATGCAATAATGAAGCTTAAATAGTATGCAACATGGCTCCTAAC
The DNA here is from genome assembly GCA_023014485.1 of Bathynomus jamesi. Taxonomy (NCBI): domain Eukaryota; kingdom Metazoa; phylum Arthropoda; class Malacostraca; order Isopoda; family Cirolanidae; genus Bathynomus; species Bathynomus jamesi. The sequence goes on along the minus strand of JAJOZX010001194.1, from coordinate 352,062 downwards.
CATTTCTACGTCACACTCCCGTCCTCCTCGTCCCTGTCTGTACACCCTAACAACACACTAGCCAACTTTGTAACAGACCTCCACGGGCACATTGAATTGGGTCGTGATTCGTATGAGGTGGGGATATGCGAAATTCAGCTGGACACCATCTTTTTAAATATTGAACATAAAGAAACCGTTTTTACGATTCTTAGAGACATTGACAAGTGTGAAAAAGCTGGGGTAGCTATGGATGAAACTATACGTATCGCTCGGACTAAGGTTGCACGATATTACAGTACAGAAGTAAGACTAGGACCGGGTCAATATGGTTCGGTCGAGGATGTTGTGAGAGGCTTAAACGTAAGTTTAAGGAACTCAAACCTTACGAATGATTTAGTATACGAAATCGTAAACAAAGGAAACCATGCACATACACTAATCCTAAAATCAAAGACTAACAGACGTATTAAAGACCATAGAATGTTCAAAATTCTAACCAATGGCCGATATAGCGCAGCCTTCCAAAGAGACACATTTCACGAGACACAGTATGACTTGTCCAGATTAATGTATCAATTGAAGATGGAGAAATTGGCTGAAAGGTCCCCAGACATGTGCTATATTTACAGTAATATAGTGGAGCACCAGTTTGTTGGGGATACCCAGGCACGCCTGCTGCGCATTGCTCACATCCCCAACCATAGAGGAAGGAATTTGAGTATTACATATGACAGACCCCATTATGTGAATGTCGCAACTAATTTAATAACCAATATCTCATTATATATAAAAACGATTGAGGGTGAAAACTTCCCATTCGGTAACAGGAGCTTAACAGTGAAGCTACACTTTCGTCGCACTGAGTTATAATGGATAGAAAGCCTTTCACCGTCTATCGAGGGGTGAGATACCAGCGCGGTAGTGGACTTGGATCCCTTTTTTCATCCATACTACGTACGGCTGTTCCTTTGCTGAAGAGGGGTGAAAGATACCTCAGAAGGAAAGCGCTACAATCAGGTCTTAACACGGCAGAAGACATATTGGCCGGGGCTAAACCTAAAGAAGCTCTAAAAAAACATTTAAAGCGTACACGGGACGAAATCATCAAAGATGCAAAGAGAAAAATGCGTGGTGGCGGGAAGAAGAAGAGGGCTGCCCGGAAGAAGGGGTCACGTGGTATTAAACGTAAAAGGATATCAAAAAAGAAGAGCTGTAAGCGAATGAAACCTATGGTTGACCACTTTTTTGAGTGATATAAGCTAAGGACATTGATCTCATGAATCATAGTTTGTTTACTACGTGTCGAGAGAGGAGGCACTATTTCTAACTCGCCATGGCACGCTTCATCCACCCATGTAGTTCACAATGCTGTCCCTTTTTGAGCTGCCTCCAACTCAAGTTTCTATTGAGCACAGTGATTTTATTACAATTAACCCTTTAAACACAATTAGTTCCCCGAGTGCCCCTATAGAATTCGTGATACCCAGCTCAGGCCATTACTTTTTTGATCCAAGCTGTGTGCACATGTACGCTAAGCTACGTATAGCCCATTCTGATGGAACGGTCTGCGATGACAAATATGCTGTATACCCTGAAACAAACTTTCTGCACTCCATATTCAACCAGTGTGACGTATATTTAAATCAGACCAACATATCGGCAGGCACGGGGTACTATCATCTACGAGCCTATCTGGAAAATGTCCTCAACTTTTCCAAAGAAGCGAAGGCTACCTTTTTAAGTGCCAAGGGATATTATCAAATTAAAGATGAAAGTAGTATAAAGGACAAATTTAAAAATTCTAAAAAGAAAATATACGAGTGTTTTGGACGGCTGCACAAAGATTTCACTCTCTAGGAGAAGTTGCTTGTCAACTGGGTGGATATGAAAATAAAGCTCACCCGCACGAGTCTTGAGATCTGCTTAAATTTGGATGCTGATCAAGAAGAGGGTGCAAAGCCCGTTGTGGTTCACATTATGGACACATACCTCCGCGTACGGCGAGTGAAATTAAGTTCACCGAAACAACTAGAAATTGAGAAAAATTTACTAAACGCTACAGTGAAATATCCTATTAACAGAGTACAAATCAAACTATATACGGTTCCTGCAGGGTTGGCATCGAAGCAGATAGAAAACATTGCCATGGGAAATCTTCCTAAAAGGATATTAATCGGAATGCAGGACCATGCTTCGGTGAATGGAAAATATAAAAAGAGTGCCTTTAAATTCGAGAATTTCGGACTTAAAAATATAACTCTATACGTTAATGGCACTGCTTTGGGTGGAACAATGGGTACGGACTATTCATCAGACGCTGTGTTACCTCTTTGTGCCAGAGCCTAGAGTAATCTGTCCCATATTGCAGGTGATTGTGATGAGCTTGGTAATGGGGTAACGCAGGAAGAATTCATTGATCAATTTAACCTTTATCCGTTTGACATTACACCTGACTTATCTGCTAGTGTAAATACGCATTTAAGCCCACAGCAGAGCGGAAACATCTCAGTGAGGCTGGAATTCGCCAAGCCTATAGACGCGCCTGCCTATTAGTGTGCTAGTATATCTCGAATCGCAAGCCCTAATAGAAGTAGATAGATTCAGGAGCGTTATCACTGACTTTTAAAATGGATGCTAATACACTTCAGAAAGTAATGAAATGTGAACGAGTCACACGTTCCAAATTTATCGGCGTGTTTGCGAAGAATAAAACCTTGAGTTTGCCAAGTACGCGAGAATGCGGTAGTCTTATTGTGAACTCAGATGTCATCGGTAATGAAGGGATTCATTGGATCGCTGTCTATTTTAAAAATAGACAGCGCCTGTACTATTTTGATTCACTCGGTACTCAACCCTGGAGTGACCCTATTATTGTAAAATTTCTCGCTCAGTTACATATTCCCGAAGTTGTATGGAACCCGTTTCGTATACAAGGATATTTTAGTAATGCTTGCGGAATGTACTGCGTCTCATTTCTCATGCATATGTCATGTGATAAAGAATTTTTAAATTTTTTAAATTTATTTGATCCGTGTCACACTCGCCGAAACGATGAAATGGTATGCAGACAGATAAAAATCCGTTTTCCAATTGTACGTACTCGTTGTATAGTATAATGTTTTTGTTCGTGTGTGTGTATATTTGTAACGGTATATTCTGTAGTTTAAGATGGTTATTGTACTGATTTCTTTCATTTAATAAATTTATGAAAATATATTGTCTTCTTACCCTAAAAAGATCGAAAAACACTTACATTATTTCGGTGTGACATTCATTATGCTGACTGATCAGTATATCCTCCGTATTCATGACACGAGATTCTTCAAAAGATTATACAGGGTGTCCCAGAATTAACTATCTATTTCAATGAAATCGGACAAATTTTTTAAAAACACAATTTTCTTTATGTTTATCATGTTTAATATGTGTTAAAAATGTATAAATTTCTAAATTTTTTTCATAATTTTATTTTCATAATTTTTTCATTATCTGGTCCAATGAAAGACCGTCTGAAGTCATAGAATGGCAAAGAGACTCTCCAAAAGTTAACGTGTGGCTTGGACTGACCAAATCCAAAATTTATGGCCCATTCTTCTTTGCGGAGGCAACTGTAACAGGTACCGTCTACCTTGATATGCTTCAGCAGTTTCTCGAACCACAGCTTCTTGATGATGGCATTCTTGATAATGTTGTGCACCATAAATTTTGGATTTGGTCATTTCAAGCCACACGTTAACTTTTGGAGAGTCTCTTTGCCATTCTATGACTTCAGACGGTCTTTCATTGGACCAGATAATGAAAAAATTATGAAAATAAAATTATGAAAAGAATTTAGAAATTTATACATTTTTAACACATATTAAACATGATAAACATAAATAAAAGTGTTTTTAAAAAATTTGTCCGATTTCATTGAAATAGATAGTTAATTCTGGGACACCCTGTATAACACGTGTGAAATCCTCATCGGACCTTAAAGGAATAATGTTCATTCTTTTTTAGTAAAAACATATACAGAGTATACAGACAGACCCCATTATGTGAAGATATCTTTGGTTCGAAACCCATTTAAGAAGTAAATCCAAACATTTAAAACGATTGCCATAAAAAATTTCAATTTTAGCATAATGGTGAGTATCTAAATGAAGTATTTCACGAGATACTACAACCCTCCATATATATAAAATCATGTTTCTTGTGAATAAATTATAGACACTTACATTTCTATGGTAGTCCCTTGCGTCGGATTGTAAAGAGCGTCACTGCAAATATCTTCAACGGCCAGATGTTCGTAGTGATTGGTTGCCAGTGTAGCTGGGTGGAGCTATGATAAGTTTGTTTACCAATCCGCTATAACGGGTCCGGACGAGTAATGGCATCTTTATATTTTCTCCAATAGATTTAATGCTCGTATTACCCTTGCTGTCTTTACCATGTCAATATTTTCCCCCCACTATTCCCGGATCATTAGTCACTAATGTAATCGAGAGGATTTTATAATAAAGAAATTATAAATATATCCATTCCTTTAATTATATTTTTAAAAAAGAAAAGAGCATTCGGTTTCCACGTTAAACTGTGGGTCTAAGGCGGAGTGAAAAGCTTTACAATTCGGCGAGAAAGAGTTAATTACACTAGGGCACAACATTTTTGTTTCTTGAAAACTATTTGGTGTTTCTTATAGAACTTTCGATGCTGATTCCAAATATGGTTTCAGAATGTTTCTATCACCCATAGTTTTCGAGAAAATAATATTTCCATTTACTCAGAGTTTTCCCAAAATATTAGTTAAATTAAGTGTACTAATTTAATTTTACTTTCTTTTTTTCCAGGTTAACTATATTTAATAGTATTTTTGCATTAAAAAATATAGCTATTTAAACAGATTTTTAATAAAAAGAAAGCAATTTTTTTCAAGTTTTGCTCAAATTTTAAAAATTTTCATAGTAGAAAGAATTGGTTTTTCATTCCAAAAAGTTTCCGTGATTTCAATAATTTTCCGCCAGCATGAATCGAAACTGTATTAATCCCAGAGATACATTTTGCTACGTATGTGGAGAACTGACCATAATGGCACAGAGGAAGACGATGACCCCACTCGTGAAGAAGGCTTACGAACTTTATTTTGGATGTAAGGTAGGCGACCAAGACAAATCCTGGGCACCTCATATCTCATGCATTTCCTGTGCCGTCACTCTTAGGGGTTGGATTAAAGGTACCCGCAAATCTATGCCATTTGCCATACCAATGATTTGGAGAGAGCCCAAGGATCACCTAACGGATTGCTATTTTTGTATGACTAACGTTTCAGGATTCTCTGCCAAAAATAAACATAAAATTCAATACCCAAATCTTGCATCTGCCATGAGACCAGTACTACATGACGATGATAACCCAATTCCAACTCCCCCAAAGTCATGGACACTGGATGAAGAGTCTGAAGTTGAACCAATGGAAATTGATGACACTAAAGATACAGACTTTCAGCAACCTGAATCAAATAAACAACGTATGATAACGCAGGTTATGCTGAATGATCTCGTGAGAGATTTGGACCTTCCGAAAAAGAAAGCGGAATTAATGGGCTCCAGGTTACGTGAATGGAATTTGCTGGCAAAAGATACAAGCATATCGGCGTTCCGCACTCGCTGGGTCTAAGGCGGAGTGAAAAGCTTTTCCAATTCGGCGAGAAAGAGTTAATTATTATTACTACTGTAATTTGTACCACCCTATATATATATATATATATATATATATATATATATATATATATATATATACACATTCCTTTATTTATTTTAAAAGAATGAACAAAACTCACTCTCTCTTTCTTTCTATATATATATATATATATATATATATACATACATATATAATTATTAGTACTTTCAGGTTTGCCAGAAAAGAGCATTCGGTTTCCACGTTAAACTGTGGGTCTAAGGCGGAGTGAAAACCTTATCCGTTGTTACAATTCGGGGAAGAGCTAGTTGTTATTATTACTGTAATTTGTACCACCCTATATATATATATATATATATATATATATATATATATATATATATATATTCCTTTATTTATTTTAAAAGAATGAACAAAACTCTCTCTCTCTCTCTTTCTCTCTCTATATATATATATATATATATATATATATATATATATATATATAATTATTAGTACTTTCAGGTTTGCCCACCTTATTTCTTTCGCTGATTATTATTTAATATAATTGTGTGTATATCTAAGAATCGGAGTGAAAAGAGATTTTGCTCGAGTTGACTGGAAGAAAGGTCAGATTATGGTCATTTCAAAAAGGCCTCTGGGCAAACAGGTGTGATTCGAGTCGGGGAAACGATTCCTCTTGTGCGTATTCCTCGTGTGCGTGTGTGTGTGTGTGTGTGTGTGTGTGTGTGTGTGTGTATAGATTTGAGAATACGACCGTGTGTTTTGGTTTATTTTCACCAATCTTCGCAAGGTTTCTTTTCCTTTCGTTTTTCCCACTGTTATTCGATATTTATAATAAAAATGAATTAAGTAATAAAGTTAATGTTTTAATTCACTTTAAGGTGAAATTCAATTTATATATATATATATATATATATATATATATATATATATATATATATATATATATATATGTTAAACACAGACCGTGCATGGAACAAGGAACTCTTCTGGGAAAATTAAATCCACTATAGTCCAATAAGTAATGGTAAATGACAAATACCATAGTTTTTCTTTTTCATGATGCAAGCCCGACGTGGGCAACGGGTCTCTCGCAAAGAGGTCCCATAAATATAGCTTCCCTCACCAGCTATCTGCAAAGCAGACAGGATCTGCTTTGCAGATAGCTGGTGAGGGAAGCTATATTTATGGGACCTCTTTGCGAGAGACCCGTTGCCCACGTCGGGCTTGCATCATGAAAAAGAAAAACTATGGTATTTGTCATTTACCATTACTTATTCGGACTATAGTGGATTTAATTTTCCCAGAAGAGTTCCTTGTTCCATGCACGGTCTGTGTTTAACATATAAGTTTCACAGGGGACCATTCTGAGTTTGTATATATATATATATATATATATATGTATATATATATATATGTATATATAAGGAATGACAAAATATACGTTTGGCATTTTTTTCTAATTTTCATTCACATATGTACAGAGGCGTGTGCGTGTGCGTGTGCGTGTGCGTGTGCATGTGTGTGTGTGTGTGTGTGTGTGTGCACGAGTTGTTCATTCGTTTATATATACAAACACAGATGGGTTGAGGAGATTGGGGGGAATGGTCGACCGTGTGTTTTGGTTAATTTTCACCAATCTTCGCAAGGTTTCTTTTCCTTTCCCACTGTTATTCAATTGTGATATTTATAATAAAAATAGGAATTAAGTAATAAAGTTAATGTTTTAATTCACTTTAAGGTGAAAATCCATTTATATATATATATATATATATATATATATATATATATATAAGGAATGACAAAATTAAATAGACATGGTTATTATGATTCTTTCTATATATATATATATATATATATATATATATAATTATATATATATATATATATATACAAACACAGATGGGGTGAGGAGATTGGGGGGAATGGACGAGCGTGTGTTTTGGTTTATTTTCACCAATCTTCGCAAGGTTTCTTTTCCTTTCGTTTTTCCCACTGTTATTCAATTGTGGTATTTATAATAAAATAGGAATTAAGTGATTTATTGTGTAAAGAGCGTGTGTTTAAATTATTTATTTAATAAACAGTTGAATCTTCTTAATTCCAACAATTAAAAGAAATTCTGTATTGATTAACTACCATCATATAAATATATTGTGGTATTTTGAGTAATATATATCGTTTTTAAATATTGCTATCTGGCAACTCAGCCTGAATACATGGCGCTATCTGGCAACTCAGCCGGATTAGAGGTCTATAAAAGAGTGAGAAGCTGGCGTCGGAGTCATTACAAGCTCGGCTACCAGCCGAGCAAGGACCTCTGGTCTTTTCTCTTTCTGGCCCTTTGGGAAAACCCCTTAGAGGCCTCTTAGGTTAGGTATACGAAAATAGCTTGGGGGAGAACTCCGCCTCCAAGCCATTGCAATCGGCAACAAAGGCCGATACTCTCTCTTTCTCTCTCTCCCCCCTTCAGGTGTACCCTCCCCCCTTCAAGTGTACCCTCACCCCTTGGCTCCTTCTAAGCCAACTGGCTGATTAGGAGCCTATAAGACAACGCCTACTCGGCTGAAGTCTTAATATGCACTTGGCTCCTGCCAGGTGAACACCTCTCCTCCTTTCTCTCCTTTCTCTCCTTTCTCTTGGGGGATAACGCCGCCTCCAAGTTTCCTTGTTGCACCTGCACCATCCCCCACCCACCTTTGCAGGGATTTTTTGCAACACCCCACCCCCTTTGCAACATGTCGTATAACACCCCCACCCCCCCTTTGCAACAACCCCCACCTCCCTTTGCAACACTCCACCCCCTTTGTAACATTGCAACATTACGTAATAAATTGCAACATTCCAGCACTCTAACCTTTTTCGGCTATACTACTGACGTGAACTGCACTTGCTCCCTATTATATAATGTACAATTTTGTAGAAGACAAATTATCACCTATGGCTGGTTTTTTATTCAATATAAATATAGATTCCTTAGTTCGAAGTTGAATTTCATTCCAAAAAATCTAGCACTACTCTGCCTGAAAAGTATTTCTGTAGGCTCACTCTACAAGAGACTTCCTTACTCTTGTAACCATCATTTCTCCAAATAATACCCAGCACAAATTTATTTCCCCAAAACAGGCTAAAATTGAAACAATTTGTTCAGGCACATTCAATCTCTTTACCAGTCAAGCTTATGGGTATTTCAAATTACTCTCTATTCACAGTCTTGTAATCATTTCTAACAATTCATAATTGATACCAATAGCTTTTAACTTTATGGATCTTTTCCGTTTCATGTACTGTTTCCGATTTTGTTGAAAATACGATATGTAAGGTAGAATTTTACGCTGATTTCAAAAATGTAAGTGTTTGTTTGGAGAAATGAGCGATTCAAAAATTAGGTTAGGTTAGGTTAACTGAATGCCCGGTTAAGTCAACTGAATGCCCGGTTAGGTTAATTGAATACCCGTTTAGGTCGTCTGTATGCCCGGTTAGGTTAATTGAATACCCGTTTAGGTCGTCTGTATGCCCTTGACGATTGGTTAGGTTAAGTTGTCATATTTTCGTTAAAACTAACGAAAATATCACGACTTAACCTAACCAATCATCAAGGGCGTACACGCTAGGGTGGATCGATTTTACATTTGTTTCGATTTCCATATTCTAATAGAGACAAAAACTTGCGCATGCATGAGAAAATAGCCTCTGCAAAATCTTAGCTTAATAGGTAATCATCTTCTGCCACCGGCAGAGCGATGAAAATCATATTTTAGTAGTCAAAAACGTATTTTTAAACCCTAGCCTAGAGTCATAAAATTTTGCGTGTGTGTTATTTCATGCCTAAGCAACGATATAAATGCTATGGGAAATATATAAATGCATTATTTAAGACAAAGAGCCGATCTGAAAATATGTATATTATTTTCAGATCGGCTCTTTGTCTTAAATAATGCATTTATATATTTCCCATAGGATTTATATCGTTGCTTAGGCATGAAATAACACACACGCGAAATTTTATGACTCTAGGCTAGGGTTTAAAAATACGTTTTTGACTACTAAAATATGATTTTCATCGCTCTGCCGGGGGCAGAAGATGATTACATATTAAGCTAAGATTTTGCAGAGGCTATTTTCTCATGCATGCGCAAGTTTTTGTCTCTATTAGAATATGGAAATCGAAAAAAATGTAAAATCGATCCACCCCAGCGTACAGTTGACCTAACCGAGCATTCAGTTGACAAAACCGGACATTCTGTTAACCTAACCTAACCTAACTTTTGAACCGCTCATTTCTCCAAAACAAAATACTTACATTTTTTAAATCAGCGTAAAAATCTACATTAAATATCTTATTTTCAACAAAATCGGAAACAGTACATGAAACGGAAAAGATCCAACTTTATTTATTAGTTTAGTGCCTATGTCAATAATTAATAGATCAAACAAGTAGAATGGTTTTTGTCTCACCACATCACAAAGGCATAGAAACAGCTTAGGGCTATTTTATTTACTTAAAGGTACTACAGGTCTAATGATTATAGGTACTGATAATGATATGTTATTGGCAGGATATAAATCACATAAAAAAACATTTTGACTTACTTATTTTATGTTTTCTCTATTTATTCGTAATAATTTCTACTATTCTGATTTCAGCATACTCATAAACTCCACGTGATCCGTCACTTTTCCAGTTTCTAATATGCGATCGAGTTTTATGGCATCATCATGCTAAAATTATCTTATTTTATCCCTAATTGGTTAAGGAGTCACGACAACTGCTGAGTTCATTGCATTCAAACAGTCCAATTTTTATCATTATTAAATATATATACAATAATACCTTGAACATCGTTGTTTTGAACATCGTCGTTTCGCGCTTTTGTCGTTGCTCTGCTTGCGACGAAGATTTACATCATCGTCGTCTTGGTTTTGCTATTTCGTCGTCTTACGCCTGGCAGCATCACCCTTCCCTACCCTTCCCCCTTTTCATGTTTAATAGAAGGTTTAAATTGAACAGTAGACAAATGTTTTGCTTAAAAATAATTTCCATTTTCATTTTTTCGTTCGTATTATAAATTTTAGTGTTTAAATAAAAGGTTTGAATTGAACAGTTTCTTATTGATATTTTTCCTGTGATTGAGCTGTTAAAACGAGTGTATTTGTATTATATTTGTAATGCAAAAATCCTGATTTTGACAAAAAAAAACACCTGAGAACGGAACCTCTCATTTCCCATATGTTACATTCCTTGAAGAGATATAATCAGTTAAGTAAGTATGTGGGAAAAATCACGTTTTCTCTGTATACAGAGAAGACAGAATGATGGCGGAGTAGGATTGTCTATTTTATTTACACATTTCTTTCAGTAACTTTAATCTTCACTGTAATTTGTCTCTCCACACGTCATGCGGTGTAACCCAAATAGGTAAAGACTCAAGTAAGACAAGCCGTATGATGTCTTATGAAACCGGGGTGTAAACGTGTGTATATACAGTATATATATATATTATATTACATTTTATGTCGTTAACATGTCCAAACCTCTTACAAACTTTCAAAAGTGTGTTGAGCCCTTTTACAGAAAATACTGTACAAGATTATTCAAGTATCCCAAAGCCAACTTTTTGAGTAGAAAGAGCATACGGGGAACCGTCTATAAACCTTGGAGTTCTAATAAGTCCCGAAAACATTACACTGGTCAACAAAGATTTTTCATCAGAGTAAAGTTTGTGGTGGCTGGATAGCATTTTTCACGCTGATTCCAAAACTGCATTCAGATTTTTTCTAGCACGTATAGTTTTCAAGATGAAGGCATATATATAACTACACAGATTTAACCATTTTAAATAGGCAAAATACTAATATTTCAACATTTGATTGTGTTTATTTTATTGTGTTTTTTTAGTTTATTCATCTTATTTATTTCAATTATCTTAATTATACATCTTATGTATTTCAGGTGTGAGCTTTTACGTCTAGCAGCATTGTGATTCAGGCAACAACGCGTGCTTTGTGTGTCAAAGATCAGTCCAGTCCAAAGACTTGTTGTGTCAATTGGTGTACATTTTTTTTGATTTATAGTTTGCTCAGGTCAGTCAACATGCCTCGACAATGTAAGAATAACCCCGACAAGTTCTGTTTCGTATGCGGCCAGTTGACAACTAAAACAGCGACGAAGTATTACAACCGACATTAAGAAAATATACAAGCTATACTTTGGTTGCCATCTAGGTGACCAAGATAAACCATGGGCGCCACATCAAATCTGTTCTGGCTGTTCAATGGATTACGTGATTGGCTTTACAAAAGAAAGCTTCAATGCCATTTGCCATACCCATGATATGGAGGGAGCCGAGAGATCATCATGAAGACTGTTATTTTTGTAGTGTGAACTTAATGGGTGTTTTCTGCCAAACAACACCAGATTGTATACCCAAACTTGGATTCAGCACGTAGACCAGTAAAACTGATGAAACATTGCCCTTCCAATTCCCCCAAGTGATAGGCTAGATTCTATCATAGATGACATGGAAAGTGATGAAGGTGCAACTGGCGTTTCCGGACCATCTACAGAACAGAGTACACTTTTGAAGGTAGACATTTAGAGCCTAAAAAGTTAACCCAAGGACAGTTGAATGATCTTGTTAGAGACTTATCGCTGTCTAAAGAGAAATCAGAGCTTCTCGCCTCAAGACTAAAGGAGAACAATTTACTTGATAACATGTTCGTATTAGTTACTACCGAAAGCGGAATTTTGAATTACAGCATTCTTTTCAGTAGACGGTCCTCTCTGTTATTGCCATGACTCAGTGGACTATTTACAGCCATATCTCACGTATGTGGCATCTGAGTGGCGCCTCTTTATTGATTCGTCGCAGAGAAGCCTGAAAGCAGTTCTTTTGCATAATGGTAATATAATGCCATCCATCCCCATTGCCCATTCCGTCCATCTAAAAGAGACATATGACAATATGGATATACTACTTAAGGCAATCAAATACGACAGTCATCAATGGAATGTTTGTGGAGATCTAAAGTTATAGGAATGCTTATGGGTATGCAGTCAGGATTCACAAAATTTTGTTGTTTCCTTTGCCTGTGGACAGTCGCGCCACTATAGAACATTACACCAAAAGTGATTGGCCACTTAGGTATACATATGTCCCAGGGATAAGCAATGTCCAGTCTGTCCCTTTAGTGGATCCCCAAAAGATCTATCTGCCACCTCTTCACATTAAACTTGGTTTAATGAATAATTTTGTTAAAGCAATGGGTAAAGTCATTCTGAAGGGTTTCCAATACCTTTCAAGGAAATTTCCGAAGGTTACTGCAGCAAAATTGAAGGAAGGAATTTTTGTTGGGCCACAAATAAGGGAGGTTTTGAATGACACTGAATTTGAAAAAGTCCTAAGTCCGCTGGAATTGAAGGCTTGGCTGGCGTTCAAATGGATATGTGAAAACTTTCTTGGAAGCAACACGTCACCTGCGTACAAGGATGGAGTCAAGAACCTCCTTGATGCCTTCAAAGAAATGGAGTGTCGAATGTCGTTAAAAATTCACTTCCTGCATTCCCACTTAGATTTCTTTCCTGAAAACCTTGGTGCAGTGAGTGACGAGCAAGGAGAGCGCTTCCATCAAGATATTCAGATGATGGAGAAGCGCTACCAAGGATATTGGAATGAAAGCATGATGGCGGACCATTGTTGGATGCTGTATCGTGACAATCCAGGCCAAATTTACAAAAGGAAATCACACTCACAGCGCTTTTAACAAAATAATGTATATATTCTTTATTTATAAGTACATTGAATAAGGTATATGATGTATTTGTTATTTAGCATTCCTAAGTGTGATCTATACATCCATAAATTTTCTCTATAGCAATATCAAAAACTTAAAAATATCAAAACCAGTGTATCTATATAACTATACGTGCTAGAAAAAACATAAAACCAGATTCGGAATCAGCGCGAAAAATGCATTAAGAAACGTGTGATCATGTTTGTGATGAGAAAAAAGTTTCATTTTGTTGGCCAGTGTTGTTATTATAATCAACATAGAGCATTTTCATAATATTCAGTATTTTATTTTATTAACAATCGCGTCATTTGCAAGAATACCACCGCGACAGGTATGCGATCCATATGAAATTTATCCGGGCTAACAAAATTTCCACCAAGGTCATCGCACTTGGGGTAAAAATTACATAATGTGATGCTATTTAAACAATTCATGAACTCTCATTCACGAATACTAACAGCTTTTTCTTGAAACTAACTAAAGAACTATCACTTATTATCACATCATAACACCATTTCATATCAAATTCTTATACTCTATGATTAAAAAAGGTCTTTCACCGATACACTTGGTGAATGTTGTCTTAGCTTTAAGCAACAGGCAACAGAATTTTAATAAAATAGATCATCTATGGCTGGTGAAAGAAATTAAATAATACAGTGACTATAATTTTCATACACAAACGCAAATCAAGAAAGTCTCAGGCATTCACCATATGCAACAGATATACAAACTTCACACTGGTATTAGCTTTTAAATATAACTAATTACCGTAACCTTTGAAGTGCTTGAGTGTAACCCCAAAAGATGTTCCCCATTCATTTGGAAATCATGAAACCACCTACACCTACGAAGGTGAGACAAGTCATAAGCTATATTTTACTGAGCTCGTTTTTCATATATATATATATATATATATATATATATATATATATATATATATATATATATATATATATATATATATATATATATATATATATATATATATTTATTTATTCTTATGAATCGTGTACGGATTTGTTCTAGCATGAATCACACGAGTACTTGTAACCGTTATACCGGGCAATTTTCCGACACATGGGATAATTTCAGTTTTAATGTTTTATGCGCACTAGACTTTCTCCACACATTAACAACCCGGTGCCCTATTTGAAAGAAACATGTGACTGCATTTATCCTTTTTGTTTAACAATCGATACTCGTCTCTAAACTCTATCAAAAACTCACACAGGCCTTTAGCCACAACCTCACTGCGAACCTCGTCATGATATATATGAATGTAGTGGTAAAAGTACTTTAGCTTGTGGCTAAAGGCCTGAGTGAGTTTTTGATAGAGTTTAGAGACGAGTATCGAATGTTAAACAAAAAGGATAAATACGGTCACATGTTTCTTTCAAATAGTGCACCGGATTGTTAATGTGTGGAAAACGTCTAGTGCACATAAAAAACATTAAAACAAATTATCCCATGTGTCGGAAAATTGCCAGGTATAATGGTTAAAAGTACTCGTGTGATTCATGCTAGAACAAATCCTTACACGATTCAACAGCCTATGGTGTGACTCGCTCCCCCGCCGAGTCGTTCCGCCCACCCGTGGCTCATAGTTATCTCAGAGCTTGAACCAACTGGACGTGCACTCTTCGAATACGATGGAACTTTCTTTGAGAAGCATTCTCAATGCCGTGTGCGATGTGTCCGTGACGAAATCATTGCGCGTGTTCAGGCGTGAAACCGGCACCATTAACTATGTACTTCAAACGACTTGTAGACAAGCAAACTCTGGTAAACATAATGTTATTTATTTAAGTGTTGAGGAGATGAATAGAGTCTTCGTGATAGTTGAGACGTGGGGTGAGGACCGTTATAAAATACCTGCAGGTGTAGGTACAAGAAGAGAACAGATTAGTGATGCCCCCTCATATGCCATTGTTTGTACGTTGTGTATAAATAACGATCAGCCATGCATTTATATACGACTGATGTGGAAGAATGCATCTGATAATAACGTTCTTGTCCCCACGCGGAACCGATTCATCCTCGACAGAATGTTTGAAATCGTCGGATTCCGCAAGCTGAAGCCTATATTAGACGCGCGTGTTACGGATATGATTTATTTTGTCACGGTTCCTGAATACGCATACACCGCTCTGCTCGACGGGTTTATTGAATGTAGGAATGAACAAGGCGAGAATGGTCTAGGGCCGGATGCTTATTTAAAAGGTTTAGACTTCGAAATATCATGAACTTTGGTACAAAGGACTTGAGCGGTACAGGGCAGAGCTTGCCTACACTGTTTACCCTGAAGAATTGTACCGCTACCGTATATAATGAGCAGCTGTCGTTACGACTTGGAAGATTATTTCAATTGTCGCTATGCGTTGTGAAGAAGAGTTCACGATTGAAAAGCTCCGGTCGGTAAGAAAAAACCCTCGATTGGAAAGGAGTGTTTATAAATTTGTATTTAATAATGATGTGGTGGCTAACGATACCCTCTTTGTGCGTGCTTTTGAAAGTATTCTATCCGTGTTTAAAGATAACTTGCCAACCAAATGTAAAGTGGGCACAAAAATAGTATTGAACGATATGAAGGCCATTTACATCGAGTATAGGCGCCTGCACACGTTGAGCAGTGAAATAATGTTAAATCGTATTTACTGCGTAGTGCAAAGCAATAATGATGTGAGTGTAGACTCGATTACGTGCGAGTGTAGTGTTTTAGTTAAGCGCAGTAGAACGAATGTATTTTGATGTATATTTATTTTCAATATATTTAATTATTTAATATAATTTTGTATATCTCTCTCTCTCTCTCTCTCTCTCTCTCTCTCTCTATGTATATATATATATATATACATATACATATATATACATATATGATGTCCATAAATGATTACCCTGATTAAAGCATGCTATAACTTTTAAATAAATACTCGTATTCAAACACAGTTTTAATCATAAGTAGATAAACATACAAAGTTTTTATACATAGTTAATGAACTTAATAAGCTTCCAAATGTGCACCCCTAGTGGCACGTAAAATGTCTAAACGGTATTCACACTCACGCCACACATTTTCCAACATTTGTGGGTTAACTGTTGCAATTGCATCCGTAATGCTTTCTCGCAATGTCCTGATATCTGGAACAACTGTTGCATAAACCAAATCTTTAACATGACCCCAGAGAAAGAAATCCAGTGGGGTAATGTCTGGTGATCTTGGGAGCCATGGGATTGGCCCGTCTCTGCCAATCCATCGATTTGGAAATGTTGCGTCGAGAGTTTCACGAACAACATGCACCCAATGAGGGGGTGCCCCATCTTGTTGGAAGATGACAGTTGGCAGAAACAGTGTTCTCAGCGAAGAAGAAAGGACCAATTATCTGGTCATGCATTAGTCCACACCAGACATTGATCTTCGGACTGCCACGAATATGCTTCCTTACGGCACGTGGGTTTTCCGATCCCCAAATACGCACATTGTGTCTGTTGACTCTACCACTAAGATGAAACGTAGCCTCGTCTGAAAAGCAGACACGTAACAAGAAGTCATTATCCTCGTCAATGCTGAACTGAACTGAACTAAACTGAACAGCTACTACAGCGCTCCTAGCGGCGAATGCGGTAGACGAAACACACCAGCACAGAAACTCTATGCGCGTACGAGATCAAGTGTAAAAGGAAAACGGATGTTAGATTCGTCATTAAGACATGAGAGCATACTGTTTTCAGGGTAAACATTTATGGACACCCTGTATATATATATTTTTTTTCCTTTAGTAATATGTTGATGATTATACTCCATCGTTTTGTATATTATTATTTTTATTTTCAATATATTTAATTATTTAATATAAGTGTGTGTGTGTGTTTCTCCTTTACTGTTATATTGATTGTTTTACGCCATCGTTTTGTATTATACTATTTTTTTATTATGTATATATATATTCCTTCGTTCGTATTTCTTATGCTGTTATTATTTTTAATTTTATTTTTTTTATCATATATATTCCATCGTTTGTATAGGATTGTATATTTATTTTCTATATATTTCGTGAAATTGATTCCAATAATTCGTCAAATAAACAGAATGATGTAATGGTGTTCTATTTAATTCTTTTGGTTGTGTATATACAGGGTGTACATAAAGTCAGGATCTATTTTTGTGAAGCACTTGGAAATTATAGGGAATTCAATCATAAAATGATAAAGTGGTAACATTTATTAAATAATTAAGAGTAGGATTCGACGTGACGCCCATCAGTATCCCTGCACAGCTCAAATCGTTCCGCAGCATTTCTAAACACATTCTGGAGCATTTGCGGGGTTATGTTATCTGCAGCAGTTCGTATACGTGTACGTAAGTTTTCAAGACTCGTAATCTTCGTCTGATAGACGTGCGATTTGATAAAGCCCCATGCAAAGAAATCTAAAGGGGTTAAATCTGGTGATCTCGCTGGCCAATGTCTGTTGCTTCCGCGTCCGATCCAGCGATTTGGAAAACGTCCATTTAGATAATCCTGAACAATTTTGGCATAGTGACAAGGAGCACCATCATGTTGATAGACGACGGTACTAACAATCCTATCCCCGTCGTCTATCAACATGATGGTGCTCCTTGTCACTATGCCAAAATTGTTCAGGATTATCTAAATGGACATTTTCCAAATCGCTGGATCGGACGCGGAAGCAACAGACATTGGCCAGCGAGATCACCAGATTTAACCCCTTTAGATTTCTTTGCATGGGGCTTTATCAAATCGCACGTCTATCAGACGAAGATTACGAGTCTTGAAAACTTACGTACACGTATACGAACTGCTGCAGATAACATAACCCCGCAAATGCTCCAGAATGTGTTTAGAAATGCTGCGGAACGATTTGAGCTGTGCAGGGATACTGATAGGCGTCACGTCGAATCCTACTCTTAATTATTTAATAAATGTTACCACTTTATCATTTTATGATTGAATTCCATATAATTTCCAAGTGCTTCACAAAAATAGATCCTGACTTTATGTACACCCTGTATAAACGATATTATTATTTAATTATATGTATACCAAATGACTGGTTAGGCCATCTAAGCCGACTGACGTATTTCTAAGCCAACTATCAAGAATATCTGAATAGCGCAATCTGGCAGCTGAAAAGTTAATTAACATATAAACCTGCTTTCGAGGTCTTCTACGTCAACTGGCGGGTTAAGCCAACTGGCAAATTAAGCCAACTGGCGGATAATGCCAACTGGCGGAAAGACAACTGTCAAGAATATATGCTTTCATTAAATAAATAGCGCAATCTGGCAACTCAACCCTAATAATGTACACCTGAACAAGCCACTTACGCCTTCTAAGTCAGATTAAATCTTTTAAGCCAACTGGCGGATTAAGCCAACTGGCTGTTTATGACCTTATAAGACAGCTGGCGCTCGGATGAACTCTCATTATGCGCCTGGTAGGAGCCAGGCGAACACCCCTCTCTCCTTCTTAGATTAAGGCTTAGTCTTAGGTTTCCCTTTGGGGGGTTGAGGCCGTTCCCCTTTCTCCCCCAAAGACCCTCCTCTTTTCTCTCCCTCTCTTAGGTTAGGTATACCCCTTTGGGGGATGAGGCCGTCCCAACTTCTCCCCAAAAGAGGTTAGGGGAACTCCCCCAGCTTCCTGGGGATTTCCTCTTCGTTGCAGCTTGTGGGGTAACCTCTCCCCTTGTTGCATAACCTCTTGCAACATCCCCCTCCCCCTTTGCAACACTGATCAACAATTGCATTGCACTTTAACCTTTCGCAGTCATACTACTCAGTCAAATGTAATAGCTTGAAAGCGCAGAGAATATTAAATTTTCCAAAGTAAAAGAATTTTACTAGCTTTTATAAAAATGGGAAATACCATAGTACCTTACCTTTGGTTAGCTTCCGCCCGAATTGTTCATTCTGACGAAGGTCAAGCTTTTCACTCCACCTTAGGCCTACAGTTTAACGTGGAATCCGAACCACGCCCCATCAGCAGCCCAGCGTCTTAACCACTAGGCTACTTACGGTACCCATTTATCTACCAACCACTTTCTTTTATTGTGTGGAAGGATGAACAGCTGGGTTTTGCTGCGCACCGGCTGCCGTCACCGGGTCTCGAACCCGGGGCCGATGGATTCGTAGTCAGCAACGCTAACCACTACACCACCGAGGTACTAGCATCTTTTTAATCTATAATGTCAATAACAAAAAGGTTTAATATACTTAAGACCTATTTGGTAGGATAACAGCTTCTGACTGCCAAAACCAGATTTTTTCAAGGTAAATGAGTGAAATAGTCAACATTTCAGGTTAAAGATAACTCAGTACAACTAAGATCTGCTTAAATAGATATGCATTAGCCCTTTTTTCACGAATGAAAACATCCAACATTTCTTAAAACACCAGTACGGACTCATTTCGTAAGGCAAAGTTGATACTGTAAAGTCAGTTGATTCCACTAGCTGGTGTTAAGTCCATAATTTTGTAGCTGTCAGATACTCTTAACAATTTTATTTGCCTTAATCCTGACCTTTATGCAATGGTTGATATCCCTCTTCGCTTATCTTCAAGTTCCCACACCACACGTTTTCACTAATTTACAGCAAAATGTATGATTTTTAATACCAATGAAGTTCAGCCGATTCTTGCCAGTCTGGAGAACTGGAGAACAGTTGCATGTGTTTTTAACCCGTTGTAATCTTCAGTTTTGAAATAATGGGATCATGCTTTGGTGTTGAGATTCTAAACTATGTTCATCTAAGAACCCTATCCTTTATTATTTTCTGAAGACCCTGAGCTGCAAGTGAGGTTAGACTGATAACTTCAACTAGGTACAGTATATGGTAAGGTGAAATTCTGTAACTTAAAATGTGCATTTGTTTATGTGTTAATGGTAATCTGAATAATATCTAAAAACATCTTACACCTGTTATTTTATAGCAGAGATAGCTGCTTTCATTATATGATTACTCCGTTGTGAAAACTTCCATTTGAAATATTAATAACTTAGAAAATAAATAAATAAATATATATATATATATATATATATATATATACAGGGCGTCCCAAAAAAATGTATACACACTTTAAATACTTATAAAGGCAGTGTTTATTAAAATACATTTCATTTTCAAAATGTAATAGAATCTACAGACATTATTTAATTGTTTTGTCAACGCCTGTTTTCAAACTGACGTCCGTTCTGGTCCAGGCACTGCTGATAACGCGAAGCAATGGAATCGCAAACATCACGAAACATTTCGTTTGGTATTTGTGTGCATTCTCGTTCAATGGCTGCTCTCAATTCAGCGACTGTTGCAGGTTTTATAGCGTAGACTTTGTCTTTTAAGTATCCCCATAAAAAAAGTCTAGTGGTGTGAGGTCTGGTGAACGCGGAGGGTATTCTACGAAACCCCTTCGTCCAATCCACATCCACATCGTGCCAAGTACCACTCGCAATACTCCACTCTTCGGTCCGGATCATCTCATTAATAGCATGGACTAATCTTGGAATGTAACTTTTCCATTGACAGCGCTTCAAAATGCGTTGGACAGACGATTCTGAAATTCCTACCTCACGACTCGCTTGCCGCACAGATTTTCTTGGACTTTGGTGATACGTTTCCAGTACTCTTTCTTGCTTTGTGGGGCTTGTCGATGTCCGTGGTCTTCCGGAACGCTTCTTGTGGACATTCTGAACAGTTCCATCGGCTTCAAACTTATCTCTAATTCGAGTGATGGTAAGTCGCGTTGGTGGATCTGTTTGAAACTCCCTCCTAAACTGTCTTTGCACTTCAACTGCGTTTTCACACTTCCAGTAGCATTTTAGAATGAATTTCCTTTGTTCAAAGCTTAGTCTGACTGCCATTATTAATTCTAATGGGTTTAACTTGGAAAGAAAGAAACATCAATTGAGCTATCAGCTGTTAAAGTGTGTATACATTTTTTTGGGACGCCCTGTATATATATATATATATATACTGTATATGTGTGTGTGTGTGTGTGTATTGTACTATCTATCTATTATATGATCTATTATACTAAAATTCTGTTGCCTGTTGCTTAAGGCTAAGACAACATTCACTAACTGTATCTGTGAAAGATCTTTTTTAATCGACAGATCTACAGAAGCTAAGGCTAACAAAGACCCTAAGATCCACTCTAAGGTTAGCCCGAAAGAAAGGAAAGAGTAGGGGGTTAAAAGAGGAGAATAAGGGGTTAAGTAAGTAGCAATACCTATCATTCGTGGGTTAAAATTCATTCAGAAAAAGAGAAAGAAAGACTCACCATCATCATCCGCCGGCCACTGCCGACAAGTCGGAAAAATAGTCGAAGAGGATATGAAGGGGTGAAAGATGTAAAGAAGTAAAATAAGAACATATTACAAACCATGCAACACATTCTTAACTCAAAGAACACCACATTATTAACTCAAAGCAACACATACTCCAGCAGTTGCAGACCGGTCCTCTACTCCATAGGGAGGTAAAGGATGCAGCCCACTCCGCCGGAAAGGGGTGGAAGATGAAAAGAAGTAAAGTAAGAACGCATTACAAACCATGCAACACATTCTCAACTCAAACACTATTGTACCATGCAAACTATAGACATGCAATGAAGAGAGTTACGGACATGCAAATAAGGAGAGAGAGAGAAAAAAAAGTATAAAGAATAACAAAAAGTGGGTTAGTTTACGCTACGAGCTACTTCTAAGTTCGTGTTAGTCTAATAAGAATTTGATATGAAATGGTGTTATGACGTGGTAATAAGTGGTAGTTCTTTAGTTAGTTTCAAGAAAAAGCTGTTAGTGTTCGTGAATGAGAGTTCATAAATTGTTTAAACAGCATCACGTTATGTAATTCTTTCCCCAAGTTCGATGATCTTGGTGGAAATTTTGTTAGACTGGATAAATTTCATATGGAGCGCATACCTGTCGCGGTGGTGTTCTTGCAAATGACGCGATTTTTAATAATATAAAATATTGAATATTATGAAAATGTTCTATGTTGACTATAATAATAAAGTTTTAGGGACTTATTAGAACTCCAAGATTTATAGATGCTTCCCCGTATGCTGTTTGTACTCAAAAAGTTGGCTTTGGGATACTTAAATAATCTTGTACAGTATTTTCTGTAAAAGGGCTCAACACACTTTTGAAAGTTTGTAAGAAGTATGGAGATGTTAACGACATAAAATAGTGTATATACACACGTTTACACCCCGGTTTCCTAGGACATCATACGGCTTGTCTTGAGTGTTTACCTATTTAGGTTACATTGCATGACGTGTAGAGAGACAAATTACAGTGAAGATTAAAGTTACGGAACGAAATGTGTAAATAAAATAGACAATCCTACTCCGCCATCATCCTGTCTTCTCTGTACACAGAGAAAACGTGATTTTTTCCCACATACTTACTTAACTGATTATATCTCTTCAAGGACTGTAACATATGGGAAATAAGAGGTTCCGTTCTCAGATTTTTTTTTTTTGTCAAAATCAGGATTTTTGCTTTACAAACAGCTCAATCACAGGAAAAACATCAATAAGAAACTGTTCAATTCAAATCTTTTATTTAAACACTAAAATTTATAATACGAACGAAAAAATTAAGTTGGAAATTATTTTTAAGCAAAACATTTGTCTACTGTTCAATTTAAACCTTCTATTAAACATGAAAAGGGGGAAGGGTGGGGAAGGGTGATGCTGCCAGGCGTAAGACGACGAAATAGCAAAACCAAGACTACGATGATGTAAATCTTAGTCGCAAGCATAGCAACGACGAAAGCGCGAAACGACGATGTTCAAGGTATTACTGTATATATATTATAATAATAATAAAATTGGACTGTTTGAATGAAATGAGCTCAGCAGTTGTCGTGACTCCTTAGCCAAGTAGGGATAAAATAAGATAATTTTCGCATGATGGTGCCATAAAACTCGATCGCATATTAGAAACTGGAAAAGTAACAGATCACGTACAGTTTTTGAGTATGCTGAAATCAGAATAGTAGAAATTATTACAAATAAATAGAGAAAACATAAAATAAGTAAGTCAAAATGTTTTTTGTGATTTATATCCTGCCAATAACATATTATCAGTACCTATAATCATTAGACCTGTAGTACCTTTAAGTAAATAAAATAGTCCTAAGTTGTTTCTATGCCTTTGTGATGTGGTGAGACAAAAAATATTCTACTTGTTTGATCTATTAATTATTGACATAGGCACTAAACTAATAAATAAAGATGGATCTTTTCCGTTTCATATACTGTTTCCGATTTTGTTCAAAATAAGATATTTAATGTAGATTTTTACGCTGACTTAAAAAATGTAAGTTTTTTTTTTTTGAGAAATGAGCGGTTCAAAAGTTAGGCTAGGTTAGGTTAACTGAATGCCTGGTTAGGTCAACGAAAATATGACAACTTAACCTAACCAATCGTCAAGAGCATACAGTTGACCTAAACGGGTATTCAATTAACCTAACCGGGCATTCAGTTGACCAAACCGGGCATTCAATTAACCTAACCTAACCTAACTTTTGAACCGCTCATTTCTCCAAACAAACATTTACATTTTTTAAATCAGCGTAAAATCTATATTACATATCGTATTTTCAACAAAATCGGAAACAGTACATGAAACGGAAAAGATCCATAAAGTTAAAAGCTATTGGTATCAATTATGAATTGTTAGAAATGATTACAAGACTGTGAATAGAGAGTAATTTTAAATACCCATAAGCTTGACTGGTACAGAGATTGAATGTGGCTGAACAAATTGTTTCAATTTTAGCCTGCTTTTGGGAAATAAATTTGTGCTGGGTATTATTTGGAGAAATGATGGTTACAAAAGTAAGGAAGTCTCTTGTAGAGTGAGCCTACAGAAATACTTTTCAGGCAGAGTAGTGCAAGATTTTTTGTAATGAAATTCAACTTCGAACTAAGGAATCTGTATTTATATTGAATAAAAAAACCAGCCATAGGTAGTTCCAAATTAGATACTTTAAAACGACTGTGTATTCGTATGGAGATAAGATATTTTCTTATACAAATCAACTAGCAGGTAGAGAGAAAGAGGAAACACAAAAATAATAAAGTAAATAAAAATAAAAATATAATCCTGCTATAGGTATAGAAAATTTCCTGAATTTCAAGTGAAAAGTATGGTGCTGTTGGAAGTGATCCAGACTAAGTATCTTGACCACATACCAACTGGTAGTCTTTCAGATGACTATGATATTCTATAGCATTATAGGCAATTATACGCTCAGGGAAATACTCTGATTAGAAAACTTCATATGTATACATTAGATGTTAAGTATCACTCAGGAATAAAAGAAGTGGTACATACAGCACAACTCACACATCGCTGCTGCTACTTCATTTAATGAGAAAAAAGTTAGTTATTTTGAAGAGAAGTCTTGTAAATATATGGGAATTTGCTGTGTTATTCAAAATTTTATTTGAAAAATATGAGTTACTCCTAAATATTAAACCATCTTATAATGTTGACTTTATTTTAAGTATTTTAATAATTTTATAAACTTGAGTTGTATAGCCACTTTCTTTATTTTAAGTAGTCCATCAAGGCCTTGAAATTTTAATGAAAAATTTTGTTGTTTACATTGTGGAAGAAAGAAAATATGTTCAGCATTCATTGGGAAAGCCAATTACTTTAAATATTGATATTCAATTTATGAAACTAAAATAAAATTATTTTATCATTTTACTAAGTATTAATAATATTTAATATCACTTTAGCTATGGTTGAAATTAAATTCATATGTTTTATAATCTATTTTTACGTATGTTACTGTAAAATTTGTTTTTGAAACTAATACTTCGCGTAATTTGTCAGATTCACTATTTCTTTAATGCGTGGAAAAATGTTTTTTTTTAAAATATATATATAAGCTACCCCTAAAACTAGAATGTATCTTATTTCAAAATGAAATTAATGTATTTTTATATTCTATTTTATAAGTATGTTACTGCAAAACCTGTTTTTAAAACGAATAATTCGCGGAAGATGTCAGATTTGCCATTTTTTAATGCGTGGAAAAAAATTACTTTTTTGCTGAAAATATATAAGCTACCCCTAAAGGTGAACTATAACGTATTTTAAAATTAAATTAATATTTTTTATATAATCAAATTTCTTTTATATATTCAATCTTTTGTTTGAAAGAACGGGTAACGTTGTAAAATGATATATCAATACACTCGTATGCAAATTTATAAAAAGATAATGGCTTGTCATTTGTCCGTTGTATGTTTTGAGACCGTACTGATCTATTAGTTGTTGATAAGTGACATTATTACACTCATAAGCGAAATTATGAGAAGATTAATAGCTTGTCTATTGTCTGTTGTATTTTTATGAGACCTTACTGGTCTATTAGATGCTGGTAAGTAAACTCCGTAAGTATGTCTATACTTAGATGATTGGTGTAGCCCCGAAAGTCTATATTTAGACGCCTGACACGGTTTCGTGCTACTGATGGGGAGCTCCTAAAGTCTGGATTTAGACACCTGACGTGGTCTATATTTATGCGCTCGATGCGGTGTTGTTGGTGGCCATAATGAATTGGAACGTTCCTGGATGGTAGGTAAAATCTGTATGTCGGTTTTAAAACATTGGCACTGGTTGTAGGGCTGAAGTAGGATGGTGATGGGTGAGCTGTGCTTCTCTATTCTGATCTGGTATGGTATTACCTGTAAAATTGTGTGTGTGTGGCGGTGCTTTATGGTCTATGCTCCTTCTCCAACCACACCTTCCCAGCCGTTACGCCACCCAGCCACTAAGCCATTCGTTCAGCTACCCAGAGAGGTCAGGGAATCTGGCATTATGCTCCAAGAGGTTCCAGCGGACGGTTCTTCTCAAGTGATGCCTTAATAAAGAAGCTTTTGTTTTATTTTCCCTATACACACATACAAACATACATGCACACAAACATATACACATACATTCATACGTATATACACATACAATTCATATACAGTATATATATGTGATTATATATATGTTGTAGGCCTGAGCTGCTAGGTTAAGTTACCCTCCACCCCTTTCCTGCATAACCCCCACGCTTTCTTGCATACCCCCACCCCCTTTTCTAGTGTTGCATGGCTCTGCCGTTGCAACAATCAATATTGATCACATTGCATTCAACTGCATTTGCACTCCGCATTTTTGCTAACATTCTACTTGCGCCTGATGGCTGAAACAGCACCACAATATAAAATGAAATAGCGTCAGTTTTATACGTCTCATATGCAATGACATCTATACTTCAGTATCAAAGAAGGTGATGAATATTCTATACTGAATCAAAGATTGTAAGTTGTCGTTCACCAACGATGAATGTAGAGCTCCATCGGGTGATAACGTCTCTTATAAGTTTGTTTTAGGGTAAATTATGTTGCTTCTGGATTTCTTTAAGTCGGTCACTGCTGGAGATGAATGATTAAAATACGAACAGATTCCTCACGTAATTTCCCATACTGTGTATCTGAAACAGATTTCTGACTAAGAAGGGCTTCACTAACTGCGAGTGCTAAAATGATTCGCACAAGCAACAAAAGTTATTTTGTGAACGACCTAACCATTAACCAATATGTATATAATATATATGGTTGTTTACACTGCCGAACTTCCCAAGTTTAGAACACTTTCAAAAGATCCGTATTCGATGCTCGAAGCCCATTAGAGCATTAGCAAGATGCTCTTGTCAAGTGGATCCAGTGACCTGTTTTTATTGGAGTTCTAGCAGAGGACATGGCTTGGCACAATATACATCTGTTTTAACATAACCCCATAGAAAAAATCCAAAGAGGTTTAGTCAGGTGATCAAGATGGCCATACTATCGATTCAACATGTCCGATCCAGCGCTGGAGAAAACCTTCTTAGTGGGAAGTAGTATAGCCGCAAAAGGGGAGAGTGCAAGAATGTTGCAGGTTATTATGTAATGTTGCAAAGGGGGGTGGGAGTTGTTGCGAAGGGGGTTGTTGCAAAGGGGGGTGGGGGGAAACTTGGAGGCGGCGTTATCCCCCAAGAGAAAGGAGGAGAGGTGTTCACCTGGCAGGAGCCAAGTGCACATTAAGACTTCCAGCCGGGCTGGCGTTGTTTTATAGGCTCCAAATCAGCCAGAATCAGCCAGTTGGCTGAATCAGCCAGTTGGCTGAGCCAAGGTGAGAGAGACGCCTGAAGGAGAGAGAGAGAGACAGCTGAAGGAGAGAGCTGAAGAAGAGAGAGATGCCTGTAGGAGGGAGAGACGCCTGAAGGAGAGAGGATAGGTACACATGCAGGAGGTACACATGCTGGAGGTATATACATACGCACACATGCAGTAGGTACACATGCTGGAGGTACACACATACGCACACATGCAGGAGTACACATGCTGGGTGTACACATGCAGTACACATGCTGGAGGCAAACATGCAGGAGAGAGAGAGAGACACCTGAAGGAGGAAGATACATGCAGGAGAGAGAGAGAGAGAGAGAGACACCTGAAGGAGGGAGAGAGACACCTGAAGGACAGAGTGGAGTTCTCCCCCAATTTATTTTCGTTTCCCTAACCTAAGAGGCCACCAAGGGGTTTACCAAAGGGCCAGAAATAGAAGGAGCAGAGCTCCTTACTCGGCCGGAGCCGAGGGGGAATGGTTCTTCACCAGCTTCGCGATCTTTTATAATCCTCTATTCTGGCTGAGTTGCCAGATAGCGCAAGGTATTCCAGATAGCGCCATGTGTCCCATTAATCGTGTAACACATATATGACGGCTGTTATTCCAAATGTACTTGTATATATAATAAACTAATGAACCATATAAAATATCACAATATATCGGGTGGCCACAAAAAAACTTTACTTAATTGAAAGTTTAATAACTGCAACAATTCAAAACTAATGCAATTGAGATTTTGCACACATTAACAGATGCATATAATCTATAATTGCTGGAATTTTCAATATGTAGGTTCTATAGTTTTGTTACAGTGAACAATTTAAAAGCATATGTCTAAAAATAGCATGCCCTGGTGTGCATCTGACACGTACGTGCGCTAGCGTAGGCTAAACCTAATGTAGCGTAGTATGACACGCGCGCTGGCGTAGGCTAAACCTAATGTGAATTTGCTTTCTTTTATTTTTCCGCTAAAACCCCGCCAGCATGACGTTAAGTAAAAGTGATAAAGCCATCATAGAAGCATGTGTCAAGGAAAAAGGTTGGAATGGAAATAGGATTGTCCAAGAATTCCCCCCAAAGAACTGGACTCGTCAAAGTGTTTATAACTTAATAAGAAAGATAAAGGATACTGGATCAACAGCTAGAAAACCCGGCAGCGGCAGGCCCAAAAGTGTTTCAACAGAAGAAAATAATGCTGCCGTGGAGGAACTGATTCACTCCCAGGAGAATACACCAGGAACTCATCGCTCCCAGAGACAGATTGCGTACGACCTTGGGATTTCTCGCTCCTCTGTACAAGGGATTGTAAAACGTTTGAAATTGAAGGCCTACAAGAGAATTCGAGTTTCTCGGCGTGATCAGAATGTAAGACAGCGTAGAAAGACCCGCTGTAAATCCCTATATGAACGCTACTCAGCTGAAGACGTGCAAAAAGTTGTGTTTACAGACGAAAAGGATTTCACGTTGGAGGTGGCCAAAAACAGGCAAAATGACAGGGTTTATGGTTCAAGGAAAAAGGACATTCCTCCCTCCAGGCTTTATCATGAAACCTCACGATTCAGCAGAAAAGTAATGGTATCGGCGGGAATTTCATGGAAGGGGAAAACACGAATTCATTTTATTGCCACAAACGAAACTAAAGTTAACTCTGAGCGCTACATCAACCTGTTAGATAATGGGTTACTTCCTGATTGTCGTCAGCTGTATCCTGATGAGGCCTACTTTTCCAGCAAGATGGGGCACCCGCCCATACAAGCCGAGCGACCCAAAATCATCTAGAGCAAGAGACCCCTAATTTCATCAACAAGGATGAATGGCCGCCTCAGTCTCCCGACTGTAATCCGATGGACTATTCAGTATGGGATTCCCTCATGGTGAAGGTTTACGGCAGCCAGAAAGACAAATTCACCGAAGATGAACTTAAGGAGAAAATCAGTAGAGCATGGGAGGATATCACCTTAGATGAGGTTCGAAAGTGCATCTCCTCGTGGAAGAAGCGATTGAGGGCAGTTTACCAACAGGGAGGTGGTCACATTGACCATTTGTTTAAGTAAATTTTGTTAAGTTCAAATTCATCATCTTCGGCATGCTATTTTTAGACATATGCTTTTAAATTGTTCACTGTAACAAAACTATAGAACCTACATATTTGAAAATTCCAGCAATTATAGATTATAACCATCTGTTAATGTGTGCCAAAGCTCAATCGCATAAGTTTTGAATTGTTGCAGTTATTAAACTTTGAATTAAATAAAGTTTTTTTGTGGCCACCCGATATATTTATATGGTTATTCAAGATTCAACCGTATAAAATAACACAAGCGCCTCTTTCATTACGCTTTAATAGAATTAACAAAGTTACCCTATTTCGTTAGACAGAAAACGAATTTTTATAAGGGTTACCCAACGAATTATGAGAGCATCACCGAATTAAAACTTTTATGGGTAACTATATCGACATAAGCTTATTATTATTGTAACGTTTACTCCCAATATAAATTTTCCTAAATAACAGTAAAACCAATTAATTTATTAATAATTATGAAACTTCATTTAAATAATTTACGATACAATTCCACCAAACGAGATGAAAACTTATGAAACATATAGCCTCATTCCTGCGACGAAAAAATGAAAAATGACGAAAAATAAAGAAATTATTCATTTGGAATTGCCCAAGCCACTATAGCGGGGTCGGACGGAGAATATCTGTTCTTTTAAACATCTTATTTCTGCTTATTAAATAACTTTTTAGACACTTGATTTTTATTATAAATATTTAAGTCACGAATAACAGTGGGAAAAACGTCCGGAAAAGAAAATTATGAAACATCTCCTTCCAGACCACTCTTGATATATATATATATATATAATATATATAATCTAAACAACTCATGCACACACACACACACACACACACACACACACACGATGAAAGGCAGAAGCTAAATCAGTTCGAATCGTGTCCCTAGAGACCTTTTTCGTTCGATTCGTGTCCCTAGAGACCTTTTTCGTTCGAATCGTGTCTCTAGGGACCTTTTTCGGGTCGATGGTTTAAGCCGTTCGAGCAGAAACCACCACAGACTCCAGATATTAATTTTATCATTGTTATTACTTCTACAAATATTTACGCGTATTTTGTATGGTGTCATATAGAAATATAATGATGAGATGCTTTTTTAAAATATAATTTGAAGCCAATTAAATTCTACTTATTAATAAATAACTTTTTACACACAAACTACATCTTAACTGCAAACACCTTGCACATCAATTCTTATTATCATTATTATTATTATTTTTCTACAATGAAACGGGGTCGGGCCGAAGAACGGGTGAGAGATCTCCCCCCCCAATATATATATATATATATATATATATATAAATTGAATTTACCGTGGTACACCATGTTTGGCAAACGCTTTAGTGGTGCAAGCCTCATTTACTGATGCATATTATATCTATCGGGCAAATAACTTTTAATTCAGTCACTGATTGACCCTCTAATACCGCAACAGCACAAATTATTGAGTAGAATGTTGTGTTCTATTACATCAAACAACTTACTCATACCCACTGCCATAATTTTCTTTTATCATAACTCAGCCGAGCAACTAAGCGACGTTGGATCTGAGTGGTAGTTGGATGGGGAGTCATCCACCGCAGCAGATAATTTACATTCGATAAATGTAATGAAATAATTAAATAAAATATGCATTTATTTTTATATCACGGATGGAGTCGATGTAGACAATGCAGGTCCTGAGCTTAAATTATCTAAAACCATAACAATACAAATTATTTCAATAGAATATTATGGTCTATTACATTATTACACCTTGCCCAGATCCATTACCAATAACCTCAATTTAGTAATAATAACAATTATCTCTCATACACTATATATATATATATATATATATATATATAGAAAGAGAGCGAGAGTTTTGTTCAAATAAAGGATTCAATTTATAATGAAAAGGTACGACTTGGGATGTCATTCGATTACTGAGAGTTATTAGCAATGAAGTTCAGTAGAGATTACCCCATAGGACACGTAGGGTGCCCATTTATCTGCCAACCACTTTCTTTTATTATGTGTAATGACCACCTTAGACCTACAGTTTGAACCATCAACAGCCCAGCGTCTTAACCACTAGGACACGTAGGGTGCCCATTTATCTGCCAACCACTTTCTTTTATTATGTGGAATGACCACCTTAGACCTACAGTTTAACGTGGAACCATCAACAGCCCCAGCGTCTTAACCACTAGGACACGTAGGGTGCCCATTTATCTGCCAACCACTTTCTTTTATTATGTGGAATGACCACCTTAGACCTACAGTTTAACTCCGAACCATCAACAGCCCAGCGTCTTAACCACTAGGACACGTAGGGTGCCCATTTATCTGCCAACCACTTTATTTTATTATGTGTAATGACCACCTTAGACCTACAGTTTAACGTTGAAACCGAATGTTATTTTTAAAATATAATTATGATATATTTCTTTATACCCTCTCGATTACATTAGTGACTAATGATGCGGGAAATTGAGTAAATGGAAATATTATTTTCTCGAAAACTATGGGTGATAGAAAACTTCTGAAACCATATTTGGAATCAATATCAAAAGTTCTATACGAATCACCAAATAATTTTCAAAGGAGAATAAGAGCATTAATTCTATTAGTGAAAATATAAAGATGCAATTACTCGTCCGTACCCGTTATAGCGGAATGGTACACGTCATAGCTCCACCCAGCTACATCGGCAGCCAATCACGACGAACATCTGGTCTTTTGGGCGGAGCTTGAACTATCTGTGAAGTGTAAAAGGCTCTTTATTTCAAGAAATCGATTCGGGACAATGCTCTTTTTACAATATCAATGCCCAAGTCTTCTTCATTTGACCAATAATGTCCTTCAGAGGGCAATCGATGGTATCCTGTGAATAACAGTATTCCAAAAAATTGCTTTCATTTCATCCATGGACACAGTAATACAGCACTGAATAGAAGCTAATTATAAAAGAAAATGGGCTTTTGGTACAACTTGCATAATTATGATAGAGTCCTAGTCCAAACGTATTTGTCACGCAGTTTACAAATTAGTTGACAAATTTATGAAAAAAGTGTGTGGAAACCATTCATGTGCAAAAGTCTTAGTTTGATAAAATATGGTAAATGTGGTACACAGTAGCTCTTTAGTTAATTTCAAGAAAAATTTAGACACTTTCATGAGTGAAAGAGATAGTTTGTAGATTGTATATCGTGTATATCCTTAGTTTCAGTTTTGTAGGCTCTTTTGGTGGATGTAAATAGTTGTATATTAATTAGCTAGTTTGAGGGTCTTCCGGAACGCTTCTTGTGGGCATTCTGAACAGTTCCATCGGCTTCAAACTTATCTCTAATTCGAGTGATGGTAAGTCGCGTTGGTGGATCTGTTTGTCTCGTCATGATATACATTAATATAGTGATAAAAATACTTAAGATTGTCCATGATCACGAGATTCACATTTTCAGTCGTAGGGTATGAGTAATCGACATGGTGTAGCATGACGTAATGCCGCTTGTCACACCACCCATCCGCAAGACTCATTATCCATACCTGCTGCTTCTCTTCTGCACGCGTTGTTTCTTTTACTTTACGGTATATGTGAGACTTTATAAAGTTTAGCTCTGCAGCATACTTCAGCACATCGTCAGTGCAACGAAAGCCTTCAATGGTCTCACCAGAACATCCGTAGAGTATTTGTACATCTTGGAACTTCACACAATCCAATGTGGTTTTAAAAGAGGCATAGGAGGGGGAATAGGAAGTTTTTCGGTATCCACCACATCCTGGCACTTTGCTGAATACCATTTCATAAACGTTGTACAAGCAATATTAAAGGTAGCCATTTGAATACACGTCTGATTTTTCTTCTGAATACACGTCTGATCTCTCGGTCTTACTGCAGTCGACTGACCACGCAGGGAATCACAGATAGTAGCATGACTCACGGTCTTACAGTGGGCGGAGCTTAGAATTTTCGCCTGTGCACACACAAAGGAGAAAGTGAAACGCTAATTGAAACATGAGTTATTTAATAAACGAGATATTCAGTTAACACAAGAAATAACAGAAAACACAAGAAAAAACAAATGCTTAGATTTGGTGATCACAAACAACAGAAACCTAAAGAAACCTGTACTCGATATGAAGGGCTTTCATATCGTTCAGTAGTATTTTTGTTCCCACTTTACAACCGGATGGTAAGTCATCTTTAAATACGTCTAGAATACAATCAAAAGCACGCACAAAGAGTTCATCGTTAGTTACATTATTAAACACAAGTTTATAAACACGCTTTTCCAATCGAGGGTTTATTTCTACCGACCCGAGCTTTTCAATCGTGAACACGTCTTCACTCAACATAGCGGCAATTGAAATAATCTTCTAAATCGTTACGACAACTGCGCGTTATATAAAGAAATAGTTCTTCAGGATAATTTTCACGAACTAGGCATATTTTATAATGTTTTACTAAACATCTTCATACACCGGCGCATTATTTGAGAGGAACATATGCTCATATTTTTCCTTTCTGCCCGTCAAACGATACTCATCTCTAAAGTCTGTTAAAAACTCACGCAGGACACTAGCCACAACCTCACTACGAACCTCGTCATGATATACATTAATATAGTGATAAAAATACTTAAGATTGTCCATGATCACGAGATTCACATTTTCAGTCGTAGGGTATGAGTAATCGACATGGTGTAGCATGACGTAATGCGGCTTGTCACACCACCCATCCGCAAGACTCATTATCCATACCTGCTGCTTCTCTTCTGCACGCGTTGTTTCTTTTACTTTAGACTTTATAAAGTTTAGATCTGCAGCATACTTCAGCACATCGTCAGTGCAACGAAAGCCTTCAATGGTCTCACCAGAACATCCGTAGAGTATTTGTACATCTTGGAACTTCACACAATCCAATGTGGTTTTAAAAGAGGCATAGGAGGGGGGGAATAGGAAGTTTTTCGGTATCCACCACATCCTGGCACTTTGCTGAATACCATTTCATAAACGTTGTACAAACAATATTAAAGGTAGCCATTTGAATACACGTCTGATTTTTCTTCTGAATACACGTCTGATCTCTCGGTCTTACTGCAGTCGACTGATCACGCAGGGAATCACAGATAGCAACATGACTCACGGTCTTACAGTGGGCGGAGCTTAGAATTTTCGCCTGTGCACACACAAAGGAGAAAGTGAAACGCTAATTGAAACATGAGTTATTTAATAAACGTGATATTCAGTTAACACAAGAAATAACAGAAAACACAAGAAAAAACAAATGCTTAGATTTGGTGATCACAAACAACAGAAACCTAATACTTTAAAGAAAGCATTCTATTAAATACTTTTAGCCTATGTTCACGAATTAATACCGGTTTTAAAATAGATTCGACAAGAAGACCGGCTGGACTGATTTTATAGAAATTCAAGGATTCCAAGTTGATCACGAGAGAAGTTATGTAGTCATCTTCCATGCTGCAAAATCTCATCGTTAGCCTGCCTGCTCAGAGCACCGACAAGAGGTAAAATCGAATCCACATCAACACAAAATTTTAGTCGCTAAAATAACAGCCTGAGTATTGTTCATGTTCTAAATTATCTTTGATTCGTTTTGATAAAATTGAGTAAACTGCAGCCTTTGTTTCCTGATCAGAAACTCTCCGTCTTTTTCTGGTATGGTGCAAGGCTTCGTTGCAACCATATTCACTGCACGAGTCTACTTCACAGTCGTTGCCTTCTAATCTAGATTTACACTCTTCACTAATGCATTCGATGGGTGAATAATCATCTTGGTTGATATTATTGACACCACATTCGAGAGGGCTCACTGGGGTAACGGACACTTCAGGTAATGGCGCGGACGCTTGAGGTGGGTCGGGGACAATCTCCTCAGGTTGCCCTTGTGGCGGGGCAAATATTGTGTGGGGGTAATTATGTGTTGCTTCTAAGTAAACAAAACGGGCCTTATGTAACACAGTGGCAATTAATAATGATTTATGCAAAGATGCACCAGCTCTTCTGGAACGTCTGGATGCAATTTTACCGAGCGATATATTTATCAACTTGTATGCTTCAAACCCGTTTGGAACGTCAGATATCATGTTCACCACCTAGGAATTGGTCAAGGCACAGAGAGCTAACTAACACGACTCTATCCTCTATTACCAATCTTGTAATGAGTTAAAGTGAAAGTTTCGCCTGCCTTTATACAATGTCGTTCTGACGTCGTTATCAAGCTCCACACAGGGAACTTCCAGGAAGTAACATGAATCACGTTGCTGTTCTTTCACCTGTACACACGCACACACACACACACACACACACACACACACACACACACACACAGGAGAAAGTGATACGTTGGTTGAAACATGATTTATTTAATAAAAGAAATATTCAAGCTATATATATATATTTACAACCACGTGTAATAAATAAGTTAACAACAGACACATCAATGACTATATTCAAGACATATATATTTAAAAACATATATATTTAAAACATATATATTTAACATATATATTTAAAACACACACGCACACACACACACACACACACACACACACAAAGGAGAAAGTGATACGTTTGTAAGACCGTGAGTCATGCTACTATCTGTGATTCCCTGCGTGGTCAGTCGACTGCAGTAAGACCGAGAGATCAGACGTGTATTCAGAAGAAAAATCAGACGTGTATTCAAATGGCTACCTTTAATATTGCTTGTACAACGTTTATGAAATGGTATTCAGCAAAGTGCCAGGATGTGGTGGATACCGAAAAACTTCCTATTCCCCCTCCTATGCCTCTTTTAAAACCACATTGGATTGTGTGAAGTTCCAAGATGTACAAATACTCTACGGATGTTCTGGTGAGACCATTGAAGGCTTTCGTTGCACTGACGATGTGCTGAAGTATGCTGCAGAGCTAAACTTTATAAAGTCTCACATATACCGTAAAGTAAAAGAAACAACGCGTGCAGAAGAGAAGCAGCAGGTATGGATAATGAGTCTTGCGGATGGGTGGTGTGACAAGCGGCATTACGTCATGCTACACCATGTCGATTACTCATACCCTACGACTGAAAATGTGAATCTCGTGATCATGGACAATCTTAAGTATTTTTATCACTATATTAATGTATATCATGACGAGACAAACAGATCCACCAACGCGACTTACCATCACTCGAATTAGAGATAAGTTTGAAGCCGATGGAACTGTTCAGAATGCCCACAAGAAGCGTTCCGGAAGACCCTCAAACTAGCTAATTAATATACAACTATTTACATCCACCAAAAGAGCCTACAAAACTGAAACTAAGGATATACACGATATAATCTACAAACTATCTCTTTCACTCATGAAAGTGTCTAAATTTTTCTTGAAATTAACTAAAGAGCTACTGTGTACCACATTTACCATATTTTATCAAACTAAGACTTTTGCACATGAATGGTTTCCACACACTTTTTTCATAAATTTGTCAACTAATTTGTAAACTGCGTGACAAATACGTTTGGACTAGGACTCTATCATAATTATGCAAGTTGTACCAAAAGCCCATTTTCTTTTATAATTAGCTTCTATTCAGTGCTGTATTACTGTGTCCATGGATGAAATGAAAGCAATTTTTTGGAATACTGTTATTCACAGGATACCATCGATTGCCCTCTGAAGGACATTATTGGTCAAATGAAGAAGACTTGGGCATTGATATTGTAAAAAGAGCATTGTCCCGAATCGATTTCTTGAAATAAAGAGCCTTTTACACTTCACAGATAGTTCAAGCTCCGCCCAAAAGACCAGATGTTCGTCGTGATTGGCTGCCGATGTAGCTGGGTGGAGCTATGACGTGTACCATTCCGCTATAACGGGTACGGACGAGTAATTGCATCTTTATATTTTCACTAATAGAATTAATGCTCTTATTCTCCTTTGAAAATTATTTGGTGATTCGTATAGAACTTTTGATATTGATTCCAAATATGGTTTCAGAAGTTTTCTATCACCCATAGTTTTCGAGAAAATAATATTTCCATTTACTCAATTTCCCGCATCATTAGTCACTAATGTAATCGAGAGGGTATAAAGAAATATATCATAATTATATTTTAAAAATAACATTCGGTTTCAACGTTAAACTGTAGGTCTAAGGTGGTCATTACACATAATAAAATAAAGTGGTTGGCAGATAAATGGGCACCCTACGTGTCCTAGTGGTTAAGACGCTGGGCTGTTGATGGTTCGGAGTTAAACTGTAGGTCTAAGGTGGTCATTCCACATAATAAAAGAAAGTGGTTGGCAGATAAATGGGCACCCTACGTGTCCTAGTGGTTAAGACGCTGGGGCTGTTGATGGTTCCACGTTAAACTGTAGGTCTAAGGTGGTCATTCCACATAATAAAAGAAAGTGGTTGGCAGATAAATGGGCACCCTATGTGTCCTAGTGGTTAAGACGCTGGGCTGTTGATGGTTCAAACTGTAGGTCTAAGGTGGTCATTACACATAATAAAAGAAAGTGGTTGGCAGATAAATGGGCACCCTACGTGTCCTATGGGGTAATCTCTACTGAACTTCATTGCTAATAACTCTCAGTAATCGAATGACATCCCAAGTCGTACCTTTTCATTATAAATTGAATCCTTTATTTGAACAAAACTCTCGCTCTCTTTCTATATATATATATATATATATATATATATATATATATATATATATATATATAGTGTATGAGAGATAATTGTTATTATTACTAAATTGAGGTTATTGGTAATGGATCTGGGCAAGGTGTAATAATGTAATAGACCATAATATTCTATTGAAATAATTTGTATTGTTATGGTTTTAGATAATTTAAGCTCAGGACCTGCATTGTCTACATCGACTCCATCCGTGATATAAAAATAAATGCATATTTTATTTAATTATTTCATTACATTTATCGAATGTAAATTATCTGCTGCGGTGGATGACTCCCCATCCAACTACCACTCAGATCCAACGTCGCTTAGTTGCTCGGCTGAGTTATGATAAAAGAAAATTATGGCAGTGGGTATGAGTAAGTTGTTTGATGTAATAGAACACAACATTCTACTCAATAATTTGTGCTGTTGCGGTATTAGAGGGTCAATCAGTGACTGAATTAAAAGTTATTTGCCCGATAGATATAATATGCATCAGTAAATGAGGCTTGCACCACTAAAGCGTTTGCCAAACATGGTGTACCACGGTAAATTCAATTATATATATATATATATATATATATATTGGGGGGGGAGATCTCTCACCCGTTCTTCGGCCCGACCCCGTTTCATTGTAGAAAAATAATAATAATAATGATAATAAGAATTGATGTGCAAGGTGTTTGCAGTTAAGATGTAGTTTGTGTGTAAAAAGTTATTTATTAATAAGTAGAATTTAATTGGCTTCAAATTATATTTTAAAAAAGCATCTCATCATTATATTTCTATATGACACCATACAAAATACGCGTAAATATTTGTAGAAGTAATAACAATGATAAAATTAATATCTGGAGTCTGTGGTGGTTTCTGCTCGAACGGCTTAAACCATCGACCCGAAAAAGGTCCTAGAGACACGATTCGAACGAAAAAGGTCTCTAGGGACACGATCGAACGAAAAAGGTCTCTAGGGACACGATTCGAACTGATTTAGTTTCTGCCTTTCATCGTGTGTGTGTGTGTGTGTGTGTGTGTGTGTGTGTGCATGAGTTGTTTATTATATATATATATATATATATATATCAAGAGTGGTCTGGAAGGAGATGTTTCATAATTTTCTTTTCCGGACGTTTTTCCCACTGTTATTCGTGACTTAAATATTTATAATAAAAATCAAGTGTCTAAAAAGTTATTTAATAAGCAGAAATAAGATGTTTAAAAGAACAGATATTCTCCTCCGACCCCGCTATAGTGGCTTGGGCAATTCCAAATGAATAATTTCTTTATTTTTCGTCATTTTTTCATTTTTTCGTCGCAGGAATGAGGCTATATGTTTCATAAGTTTTCATCTCGTTTGGTGGAATTGTATCGTAAATTATTTAAATGAAGTTTCATAATTATTTAATAAATTAATTGGTTTTACTGTTATTTAGGAAAATTTATATTGGGAGCAAACGTTACAATAATAAGCTTATGTCGATATAGTTACCCATAAAAGTTTTAATTCGGTGATGCTCTCATAATTCGTTGGGTAACCCTTATAAAAATTCGTTTTCTGTCTAACGAAATAGGGTAACTTTGTTAATTCTATTAAAGCGTAATGAAAGAGGCGCTTGTGTTATTTTATACGGTTGAATCTTGAATAACCATATAAATATATATTGTGGTATTTTATATGGTTCATTAGTTTATTATATATACAAGTACATTTGGAATAACAGCCGTCATATATGTGTTACACGATTAATGGGACACATGGCGCTATCTGGAATACCTTGCGCTATCTGGCAACTCAGCCAGAATAGAGGATTATAAAAGATCGCGAAGCTGGTGAAGAACCATTCCCCCTCGGCTCCGGCCGAGTAAGGAGCTCTGCTCCTTCTATTTCTGGCCCTTTGGTAAACCCCTTAGTGGCCTCTTAGGTTAGGGAAACGAAAATAAATTGGGGGAGAACTCCACTCTGTCCTTCAGGTGTCTCTCTCCCTCCTTCAGGTGTCTCTCTCTCTCTCTCTCTCCTGCATGTATCTTCCTCCTTCAGGTGTCTCTCTCTCTCTCTCCTGCATGTTTGCCTCCAGCATGTGTACTGCATGTGTACATCCAGCATGTGTACTCCTGCATGTGTGCGTATGTGTGTACCTCCAGCATGTGTACCTACTGCATGTGTACTCCTGCATGTGTGCGTATGTGTGTACCTCCAGCATGTGTACCTCCTGCATGTGTACCTATCCTCTCTCCTTCAGGCGTCTCTCCCTCCTACAGGCATCTCTCTCTTCTTCAGCTCTCTCTCCTTCAGCTGTCTCTCTCTCTCTCCTTCAGGCGTCTCTCTCACCTTGGCTCAGCCAACTGGCTGATTCAGCCAACTGGCTGATTCTGGCTGATTAGGAGCCTATAAAACAAAGCCAGCCCGGCTGGAAATCTTAATGTGCACTTGGCTCCTGCCAGGTGAACACCTCTCCTCCTTTCTCTCCTCCTCCTCCTTTCTCTTGGGGGATAACGCCGCCTCCAAGTTTTCCCCCACCCCCCTTTGCCACAACCCCTTTGCAACAACCCACCCCCTTTGCAACAACCCCCTTTGCAACAACCCCACCCCCTTTGCAACAACCCCCTTTGCAACATTACATAATAACCTGCAACATTCTTGCACTCTCCCCTTTTGCGGCTATACTACTGTGGGAACGTCATCGTTGAAAGTCACCTCATCTTGAGAGATTTCATTTCTCACGCCAACTCCAGTAGCAGTCAGTTGGTGAAGAAAAATTGCCAGAATTATATTAAGATAATTCACTCCAATCACGGTACAATCGTCAAAGAAATATGAATTGACAAGCAATTCTGTGACACACCAAGCGTTCACTTTTGGTGAATCTCGTTCATTATCTTTTTCAGCGCTGGATAGGCCACCTTGTTAAACCAACTTAAATACTTTGTACCTTTATATACTATGAAGGTATCGTCTATGGAAAAGGACTTTCCATTGAATAAAAACAAAAAAAAGCGAGTAATAAAATATTTTGTATATATATATATATATATATATATATATATATATATATATATATATATATATATATATATGATATCTGATACATTGAGAGCTCAATATGAATCAGTTTTCAGTACCCCAAAAAGTGACAAAGCGATACCTGACATAAATGCATTCTTTGAAGAGGAATTGCAAGGAGAGTATATAACAGACTTTGAGTTTACACCAGAAGATGTAGCGAGAGCTATAGAACAAATGAAACTACATTCAGCTGCAGGTCCGGACAATTGGAACGCATTATTGATTAAAAACTGTAAAAATGAAATAGCTACACCTTTATACTGGATATGGAGAAGATCCCTAGACACTGGGGAAATACCGAGTATCTTGAAAAGAGCAAACATTGTCCCTATATATAAAGGAGGGGACAGATCTCAAGCAAAGAACTATAGACCAGTGTCATTGACGTCCCACCTCACCAAAGTATTTGAAAGAATAGTTAGAGAAAAAATTTATGATTTCCTGGAGACACGGGGAAGATTCAACGAAAATCAGCATGGATTCCGATCAGGTAGATCATGCCTATCACAACTAATAGAGCACTACAACAATATCCTAGATGCATTGGAAGGCAATGACAACTACGATGTTATATACACAGATTTTGCTAAAGCTTTCGATAAATGTGACCATGGTATAATAGCACATAAAATTAAAGACATGGGAATAACAGGCAAAGTGGGAAAATGGATCTACAACTTCCTTAGTGATCGTCTGCAGGTCGTCAAAATTCAAGGTATATCATCATCAGAATCGGAAGTACGCAGCTCAGTACCACAAGGGACAGTACTGGCCCCACTCCTGTTCATTATCATGCTAACAGACATAGACAGCGGAGTTAACAGCAATAGTATAGTAACATCCTTTGCAGACGATACAAAGATCAGCAGAAAAATCAGCGATGTACATGACGTGGAGGCCTTGCAGAGGGACACGAACAAAATATACAAATGGTCAGAAGACAACATGTTATTCAACGCCGAGAAATTTCAACTCTTGAGATATGGTAGAAAAGAAGAACTTAAACAGACTGCATATTATGCTCCAGATAGACAGGAAATTCAGAGAAGCATGAAAGCGATTGATCTCGGGATAATAATGACAGATGATGCGAAATTCGAAACACAAAATCAGATAGCGATAAATAAAGCAAAAAGAGTCGCCGGACAGGTTCTAAGAACGTTCAAGAGAAGGGACAGGACAGTAATGATTCCCCTGCTAAAAACACTGATTATACCAAAACTTGAATACTGCTCAGTTTTGACGTCCCCCATATAAAAAGGAAGAAACTAATAAACTAGAAGAAACGCAAAGGCATTTCACAGCCAAGATTGATGGCTGCAAAGAACTCAACTACTGGGAAAGACTACGTAAACTAAATCTGTACTCACTGGAAAGAAGAAGAGAGAGGTACATCATAATCTACATATGGAAAATGATCGAAAAACTGGTACCAAACCTAAAACTAAACCCAATTACCATTCAAACAACACTGGAAAATAGGAAAGGCAGAATGTGTAGTGTTCCCAAATTAAAAGCACGACAAGGGACCTCCTCAAACCTGAAGGAAAATAGCTTGGTTGTCACGGGGCCAAGACTTTTCAACCAGCTTCCTAAGGACCTCAGAAACGTAACGGGGGTCAAAGTTGAAGTCTTCAAGAAAAGACTGGATGACTGGCTCAGGACAGTACCAGATGAGCCGGGCGTGCCTGGCTATGTACGGTGGAGAGCGCAAGAAAGTAACTCGCTCCGCCACCAGGCCAGACCTAGAGGCGGGGCCACCAGCTTGACCTCCGTGTGAAGAGAGACCAACACACGAAACAACATAAGGTTCATAAGGTATATATATATTATACACAAGCCACTTGATTCCCCATAATACCCCATGTTTTATCTTCAATATTTAAAACAGCCATTGAGATAAACCTCGAGTGTCCTCATCGACTCGTGCGACGCTCCCCACCCCTTTTTTTTTTGTTCTTAAATGCTTGAACAGCGCATCAACGGGACGCAAACCCCTAAGTTGCTCTCTCCCCCACAAATTAGTCTCCGTTGATTGGGCTCGCCTCGGCGCGCCTTGGACTCTGACGTAGTAGGGATGTAGTACGAAAACAGATGCGGGGGAAAAACCCGTGAGAAGATATCTTGCGCTTCGTCGGGAATGAGTGATAGGCCGGGTGGTGATCTGGTAATTCTCCGAGTAGGCCTTTGAGAGGGTTTGCTCGTTAAAGACTAAATTTGAGAGTTTCATTGAGTGAGATTTGAGTTTTGAGACAGAGTTACGAGAGAATATTGAGTTTTTGAGGAAATATTGAGGACCGTTAATCTAAACTACTGCGAGGGATGTAGTGGATGGGCAACGATAGATCTTAAATTATTTAATTAATGTTAAGACTAGTTTAAGAAAAAACCTGAACTTAATCGTATTATATTTCGAATTTGAGATTGAACTTGTAGCAAAATGTGACTTCAATTTATTAATTAAAAGCTAACGATAGAGTTAAAGTTACGGGAGAAAGGACAAAGCTGGCGGGAGAAGTTTTACGATACTGCGATTGCAAAGGGAAAAAACCCTGTTGCGCGCCAAACGAATGCTCTTCCAACAGCGAAGAACTAAGAAGGGAAGTGAGTGAAAAAGAGATCAATCAAGTCATGAACCATAAGCATAAATGGTCTGAAGATGAAATTTCAGAGGAAATTTATAACATGGAAATGATGAGCGAATTCTCGTTAACCCTTAAGTCTGTGGAGCAGGAAAGAAGGGAAGTACGAAAATTTGTGAAAAATACTAAAGTAGACCCCTAAGAAGGGAATAGATTAAAAAACCTTCTTAAGGACCATATTGAACGAAAGAGAAGAAAAGGAGACGAACCT
This sequence comes from Bathynomus jamesi, assembly GCA_023014485.1. Classification (NCBI taxonomy): domain Eukaryota; kingdom Metazoa; phylum Arthropoda; class Malacostraca; order Isopoda; family Cirolanidae; genus Bathynomus; species Bathynomus jamesi. Next base: position 307,735 of record JAJOZX010001194.1, on the reverse strand, counting down.
GAAATTGTGACAGAAGATGAGGAAACAAACGAGATGAATTATGTACGCCAGAAGAATAAACGCAATTATATTGACGAAACGAAAAGGAAAAAAGAGATAACCAATGAACCGCACCGCTTCCGCAGTCGGTACAAGGAAACGGACGGCCTGTGGTCGCACGCTGGTCGACCGCCGGAAGTAATTTAAAGGCCCTGATTGCTGGTCTAGAAGATGAACTTATCGGCTAACGTTTAGAAGGCGATCGAACGAGTAAACAAGACACGCACACGAATTAACCAAAGGTAACAAATGGGTTAAACTCTTCCCCAAGACAATCAAGAAAGATGTTCTTTCCTTTTAACAAATCTTTTACCATTTAATATATAATCAAATTAATCCCTCCCCCCTCGGAAAGTTGACTGAAATGCATGATTCCGGTTTGGAGTTAACAATGTTCATATAACTATACGTATTTCATATTTTCTTTTTCATATAGCATACATTTTTCAGGTTATTTACTGCATATCGTTTATAAAATGTTTTATATTATATTTCACTTTCTAATATCGTGGCGTCTGACTCAGAAGTTTAATGGGGAAATATTCATGAGTAAGAGATTAGCGTGAATGCCTAGATAGCATGTTTCACGCGTCCGAATCAGCTCTCTTTAAATTCCTTGAGCTTAAGGGAATCGAGTGGAAAATTTATAAAAAAGAATTCATTAAGATTTCGAGAGAAGGAATTTTCTTGTTTATCATTGCTCATATAAAATATTTTTGTTTTGTCTTAACGAAATTGCTCCTGAATTTAATCATGATCCCCGTCCTCTTAACCTAATGCGCCATACACGTTGGGGCGCAAACCTTCTCAAATCACGGAGTCCTTTTCCAACCAATGGGCTCCCTAATTCTGCAAGGCCCCCACGTACACTTTCAGCGCACGTTTCAGTCTGAAGCCCAATTATCGAAACCTGCTGATCCTGAACCGCCCCGCGATTTCGAGATCACTTACATAGTAAACTCCTCGTTTACGAAAGAAGCCTTACACCACTTCAATGCTTCCTTGTCACGAGGAATAGACCTCCGGGATATGACTCGATACCTCCGACGAGTCACCCTCAAGAAGTCAGACGAAGGAGCGACCTCGTTCGTCTCCTACTCCACCCTCACCCTTGGTTTCGTATTGGGAATCGCCGTCATCGGAATTGCGACCTGAAAGAAATGCTGTCGCCACCGAGATCCTCCACCGGTACCAACTGCCAGGTTTGAAATCCCGGTATCGGGCCCCCCGGAAGCTCAGGTGACCAGATCGCCAACGCCCCCAAGAAGCCCCCCTCATCAATTTCGCTTTTCACCGACAAGCCCAAGTTCCCTCAGAAGATTCCCCTCGGCAATTCAGTCATATCGTACGCCAAAATCAGCACCTAACGTTGGCTACGAGGAAATGGGCTATTCCCGTAATTAAGACCTGAACCATCTCCCCCAATTTAAACCTTTAATGTCTTTCCCCCTTTCCCAATACACTTACGTTAAAAAACAAGTGAGATTAGCTTAATTTAATTGATTAGATTTAGTGGTAAAATTGAATTAATTAATTAATAATTTCATTCAGTAATTGGTGTTTGACTAACTGATAATTAGTGATGTGTTTAATTTAATTAAATACGTAATATTTTCCTTCAGTGATTAGTGCTCAACGAATTAGTAATTAGCGATAAGTGTTCGATTTACGAGCCTTAATGAAATGACTTCTCTTTATGCAACTCAAAAGTTTCTCCGTCTGTGTATTTCAAATTTTCTCCCTGCTATATCGCTTTCCTTTATTTATCTTAAAAGCATGTTAACTCATAAAACCATTATATCATTTTGTGTCATAAAGCGAGATTGCGAAAGTTGTCTCTCGAAAGCAACTTTCTGTAAATAGAGATCCGATGCTGACCAACTTGTTTTTGCGCTGACGATGCGGGTGAAGCGTTTGCATTCGAACTAATTGCTGCCCGTACCTGATAACTAAATTATACTGCAAAATATAAATTCATATAATTTCATTCAGTTACATAATAATGTAGGCCCTCGTAATGTAGGCTTTCGTCTTTCGGTTGAGTATGCAAATTTTAGTATAGTAAAAAGAAAAAAGGAGTTTTTCCATTTTTATTTATAAAATTTATGAACTTTATGGGATTTATGAAAATTTAATTTAGTCATCCCTTTGGAAAACTATAAGAGTCGTTAGACGACTCGTCGTACGAATTTTCCTCCTAAAGAAAACACTTTCCACCCCAAGTTACAAGAATTAGTCGTCCTAAACCGGTAGACGCATTTTTCATGATGTTAACATAAATGAAAATGACACTGTATTGAAGGCTGATCCGTTTCCACATCGGATTATTTAATTTAGAGACGGGCGTTGCCCTTATAAGGCATTCAGAAATTAAAATTTTCCAGTATAATGTGATCTTCTTGCTATTTATTTCTCTTCTTAAACCTACCCTTTCCTTGATTATATATTGGTTATGCGGTGAGTAAACAAACATTTTCAACCCTTGTTCCCGCATATATTTAAGATGCATACTTTCAGTACTCACGGTATCTATTCTATGAATGTAATTTCAGAATAAATCTGTATATGTTGTTTGACTCACGGTATTTATTATGTAAATTTAATTTTCAGCTATTGATTTGACAACTTTCAATTTATTTATAAATAGTAAGCAAGCTTAACTACATTAATGTTCTAGTGAATTTCTCATATTTTCTTTGTAACTACGAGTTCTAACGTATCTGGATAGACCTAAGTAGACTAAATTCGTGTTTTGAGAATTGTCTCTCCACTACGAATCATTTCCTCTCACGGAGCATTTATCTTTCCGTATTCACGGACCACTGAATCCTTCGTTCGGCTTCAAGTTTCCTCAGGGATTCAATACTTTTTTTTTTTTTGGAAGGAACGAATTTGTTATACACAAGCCACTTGATTCCCCATAATACCCCATGTTTTATCTTCAATATTTAAAACAGCCCTTGAGATAAACCTCGAGTGTTCTTAAATGCTTGAACAGCGCATCAACGGGACGCAAACCCCTAAGTTGCTCTCTCCCCCACAAATTAGTCTCCGTTGATTGGGCTCGCCTCAGCGCGCCTTGGACTCTGACGTAGTAGGGATGGAGTACGAAAACAGATGCGGGGGAAAACCCGCGAGAAGATATCTTGCGCTTCGTCGGGAATGAGTGATAGGCCGGGTGGCGATCTGGTAATTCTCCGAGTAGGCCTTTGAGAGGGTTTGTTCGTTAAAGACTAAATTTGAGGGTTTCATTGAGTGAGATTTGAGTTTTGAGACAGAGTTACGAGAGAATATTGAGTTTTTGAGGAAATATTGAGAACCGTTAACCTAAACTACTGCGAGGGATGTAGTGGATGGGCAACGATAGATCTTAAATTATTTAATTAATGTTAAGACTAGTTTAAGAAAAAACCTGAACTTAATCGTATTATATTTCGAATTTGAGATTGAACTTGTAGCCAAATGTGACTTCAATTTATTGATTAAAAGCTATTCAAACAAACTATTTCATTACCAAATACACACTAAAATCGGGGGTACAGAAGTAAGAGGAGGATAGACAATTCACGCAGAGGGTCACTAACTTAAAAGAAAGATTTAAAATAACTTCAATTTACTCATCGAGCCTTGGCAGTGACCTTCGAGAAACAAACAATTTGTAATAAGGGTCCGTCTCCCTGACAACGGACATTTTTATTACATATATATATATATATATATATGGACCTTTTCCAGTTTGTGTACCGTTTTTCATATAATTTATTTTTGCTTCTTTTCAGATCAAAAATGAGTGATAATATCAATCTCTTTAGTTAGGCTTATAAGGCTAACTAACGAAAATATCACGACCTAACCTAACCAATCGTTAGGTTAACTGTACGCCCTTGACGATTGGTTAGGTTAGTTCATGATATTTTCGTTAGTTAGCCTTATAAAGCAAAAATAAATTATATGAAAAACGGTACACAAACTGGAAAAGGTCCATATATATATATATATATATATATATATATATATATATATATATATTCCCAAATCGTCTGACCTACAAACAGCAAGCAAAATATCCCGCAGAAGTCCTCTAGAATGAGAGGTCTCAACTTTTGAATGATCTTTGGCGTTGATGTACAGTGGATTGCGTTCGGATACTTTGTTTCACCCAATGAGACAAGATCCCAAATTCCTTCATACGAATGATCCTGAGAACAAAGTATAAATATATGATAATATCAGACGAGGGAATAGTTCCATATTCTATGTATATAATATATTTCATGTATAGTAGATACATTATTTTACCATCCTTTAGTCATGATCTAGGACAGTGATAGTGAACCTTTTCAACACTGGGTGTCAAAAATTAAAATTCGTGATCATATTCAAGTGGCGTGTCACATACATAAACAATCACTGTTATCAAAGGAACATCGCAATTATAATAATAAAACGATCTATTCTAGCTCATTTGAACAATACAGAAAAAATAAAAATAAATGACAATAAAATGTTTTAAAATAAAAACTACAATTTTACCTGTTATTTAGTGACTTCTTTGTTGCTGTACTCTTGAAGAAAGCTCTTTTATAGCATGTGTGTAATTCGTACATTTTAATGCTACGCAAGTAGCACTGACATCATCAACCAATCTGTTTCTCTTGTCCGTTTTGATGTTATTCAAAGTTGAGAACAAAGTTTCGCAAGAGTAAGTTGATGAAAAAATTGTCAGTATAGCTTCCGGGATCCAGTTCCACACTTTCAGAATTTCTTTGTCAGAATTATTATTCACAGATCCCTGCAAGCGGTCTCGCTCGAGTGTTTCTAACTCAGATCTAAGATCAATAAACTTTTGCTTCCATATAGAGCTGGATTGGAATTCTGCTAATTGCATTTCAAAGTCATTTAAATCTAACTAGTAACAAATCTAACTTCAGATTTGTAAAAACAGCTTTATCAGGATATTTTATGAAATTTATTGTTCCTTCTAACTCTCTGAACTGCACAAATCTTGTTGAAAACTGCTCAATTTTAGAGTTTAAAATTTCAACAAATTGTTCTCGAGCTTGATCCAATTCGTCTCTGTCTTGGCACTTCATTTCATCAAAATGTTTCTTCAACCTATGAAAGTACTTATAACTTCTACTTTCCAAGTCACGTTTAAAAATGTTGAGCTTGCTTTCAAAGCCTTTGATCAAGCCAAACATTACATCAATAGTTTTTCCAAAACCTTGTAATTTAATATTGAGTTCATTCAGATGTAACGACAGATCAGTGCAAAATATAAGTCTACTGAGCCAAGCCACATCAGTTAATTGAGGAAACTGTTCTATATTTTTCATATTCAAAAATAGCCTGATTTCATTTAAGCATTCCACAAAACGTTCAAGTACCTTACCGCGACTTAACCATCGCACATTATTATACATAAGTAATCCATTATAAACTGAATCAACTTCATTTAACAGTGACATAAATTCTCGTTTGTGCAAAGCCCGTGAAGCTATCAAATTGACTATTTTTGTCACAACTGCTATTACATCATTAACTTCTTTTAAACCTACCTTTGCACACAATACCTCTTGACGTATAATGCAATGAAAGCATACAAGCGGATGACCAACAGTTTCTGTAAAATGTTTCACAAATCCAACATTTCGTCCAACCATATTTGGGGCACCATCTGTCGTAACTGATACTATTTTTGACATATCTATCTGTTTATCACGAAGCATTGTAACAACAACCTCACATATATCTGCTCCTGTTGTATTCAGCAAATTTTCTAACTTAAGTAATTCCTCATATATTGCATTGCCACTGGAATATCTAGCAATAATAGCTAATCGAGCCGATGACGTAGCATCGTTGGTCTCATCGAGACAAATAGAAAAGGAATCACATACATTTAAGTCTTTTCTCACTTGATTTTCTATATCAGAGTTCATCTTCATCACTCTGTCTTTAACAGTATTTCTACTAATTGGTAATTCATTAATACGCTGAATAATAGCTGCTTTATTTTGAAAGTCATCAAATAAAAATGGTGCACATTTCATAAAAACTTCCTTAACGAAATCTCCATCACTAAGTGAGTTTCCATGCTGGACAATAGTATGTGAAATACTGAAGCTTGCAGACACTAAATTTGAAGGCCCACTTACAAATTTAAGTAAATTGTCTGATTGAGACTGTTTATCTTTTAACATTCGCAATATATATTCTTTACGTTCTTGCTCACTTTTTTCTAGAAGCCACTGGTGGTTAGTGTCGAAATGCCTTTTCACATTCCAAGTTCTGCTCACAACTGTTTCACTACACAGGATGCATAGAGCTTTGTCGTTCGTATCAATAACGCCATATTTTTCAGTCCACCAATCTTGGAAACTCCTTCCGCTTCCTTTCTTTGACAATTTTATTTTTTTGTTTACTGATTCCGCCATTATGATAAGGCTGAAATATTAAAAAACAATAGCAAGTCAAAATCGTTAACACAAATATTTAACGTGACAAATGGATGTTAGAACAAGTAAAAGGATGAATTAACGTTAGGCCTAATTAGTTTCAACGGTACCACAGTTAATAATGTTAATAGAGATAAATTTTCATTTTCCAACACAATAATATCAATAACACTTAATACTAATAATTAACACCAGCAAACACTTAATATTAATTAATAATGAAACATAACACTACACAGCAGTGATTAATAATGACTTAATTAGACTCATTAAATCAAAATGCCCGTGTAAAACGACGCCATGGCTCGACTAAAGACAGAGAAAGAAGAAATCAGGGTTGCCAATTCTGAAATATGAATATATAATTCAGAGTTGCCAGCCAAAATTAATGCTTAATTTTATACTATTTATAATGGTAACTTATTTAAATTCAAATCCAACCAGAGTAATATGTAATTAAATAGCCATCAAATATAAAGAATTGAATGTTTATTTACAAAAAATATATATAATCATTTCCTATTTAATTAGAGAAAATTAAAAACGTCTCTTGATTTGATCGATTTTCATTCTTTATAGTTTTTGTTTAACGTTTGGACGATAGAAATGTCATTTTAGGCGTGTCAAAAAAAAACAGCAACGTGTCACCTTTGACACGCGTGTCATAGGTTCGCCATCACTGATCTAGGATGATTAAATAGAATGAATGTTAAGTTTTTCTCAAATGATGAAATTATAACTTGAAAACGATTTATAAAGTAAGATAAATATTATTTTACTTTTAAAGTGAATTTTAATGCAGCTGAAGGAAAGAGGGAAAATTAAGAAAGTAAAAGTAGCGTATACATTCTCATCTACAGCAGTGGAAGATTTCTAAACAAAATGCCTTTGAAAAAAGCTGGTGCATAATGAATCAATAAGTCATTGAATTTGATAACACATTCCAAATGAAAATGAGATAAATTACACATATATTTTATTATTTAATTAAATTAATAAAAATACAAAACAGTAAAAGGCATTTAAAATCAAGTATCAAACGCTTTTCATTTTTCTTCTTTATTCCACATTATATCACGAAATAAACTGTTCTAATTTCTCACATTTTTTTCTGAATCTCACTTAAATTCACCTTCATGTATCGCATAGCGCTTCCTCCCGACCAAGGCTTTTATTTCGCCCATGACTTGCTTATTTTACTCCAGTTACCTCCCAATGTACGTGTACCTCTTTTGCCAATCAAATACTGTAGTTATCTAAAGTCTTTGAGAAACTATATTGTCTTTATTTACCACAATATTAGTGTAGATGCTAACTAGATTTCTCTTTCCAACATAAGAACCTTACATTTATTTATCTTCATTGTCAGTAAACTTTCAAGAGACGGGGAGTGCTCGAACTCCCATTTCTCCTGTCACTCTCCTCCTTAGCTGATCTTTTTCTGTGCCTCATCTATCCTGTGAGCAGTCCAGCATGCTCCCAAACACACACTTCTCTCCCTACTCCTCACTACACATTCGTGCATCTTACACACTACATAATCTTTTCAAAATAAAAAAAACAACAAAATTGTATCGTCTTCACGAGTCTCGGAGTTACTAGGGATGGGACCATAAATGTTCCCACTGCTGGCTCCACCACTGTTAATACCTGAAAAGCAGATCCGAGCAGCGGGGATGGTTCTGCTACTGCCTGACTCACTTTTCATAAACTTCTGCAACATTCGTACCCTTTCCTCAAATTTCCAATCCATTGAATAACACTTTTCCTCCTCATAACCTAACCTTCTTTTCCTCACTAAAGCTTAGGAATCTGGAACGACTGATAACGACTGTACCCTCATATTCTCTATGCTAAATTTCATTAAAGAAGGTGGACGTTCCGTATATGTACGCAACAACCTAACTTGCTTTCGTATTCGTGAACTTAAATCCTCCGAATTCTACACCATCTGTCTGCTGCTTACAAGCCAATCTCAAACTAAGTACATCTGCACTCTCTAACTTTCTGTTAATTCTATTGACTATCGAAAACGTTTTGACTACCTCATTTCAAAAGTAGAATACATTACGTCACACTTATCTTAAGCTGAAATCTCTATTTTAGGAGATTTCAATGTTCACCACCACCTTTGGCTTTCTTCACATTTCACTGGCATCCCTGGTGAACCACTTGCAACTTTCCTCTCCTCTATAAATTAGAGCAAATTGTACAGCACCCTACCCTACTTGATGATAGGCCCAAAATTATACAGTAGATTTCACTACTCATCCTTTTTCTTACTCTGTGAAACTTTTTTCTCCGTTTTTTTCCTCTGACCACGAACTTATATCTGTTTACTGTCCTATCGCTCCAGCGTCCAGTTGGGTCTTTGGTATTTTGGCGCCGCTAACTGAGGGGCCCTTAGGAAGTATTTTCTGGAAACCTGTGGCTTAAAATGCCTCAAAAACTCAATTCCTTCATCTGTCTACTTGTCACAATCTTCCACACGACTGTCCCCTTACCTTCAACAGCACACAACTCTATCCTTCCTTTTCATTTAACATATACCTTCTTTCTAGTACAGCTTCTAAGACGTTAGGTGTGCTGTACCGCCTCCGCAGTTTCTTCATCCCTATTCAATTGCTGGCTCTGTACAGGGTCTTTTCTGCCCACTGTATGGAATACGTTTCTCATGTGTGGAGTGGCTGTACTCACGCAGCTCTATTTAACTGAGTGGGATCAAAATCTTGTTGTCTCATCAATTCCTCTGCTCTTACTGACTGTCTGCACTCCTTTCTTCGCCGTAATGTTGCCTCACTCTCGCTTTACTCTCACTATTATAATAATGAACACTGCTCTTCTGAACTCTCTAACTCTAGCATCCAGTACCAGACTTTCGACACATTCTCATTCCTTTTCTCTCCAACTTTCTAACACAAGGGTTGATCGGTATTCTTAATCTTTCATCTACTCAACCGGTGAACTCCGAAACGACTTTCTTTAGTCCATTTTTACCCCTGTCTATGACCTTCAATCTTTCAAACGCAGAGTGTCCAGGCATCTCGAACACTTTGGACCTTGATTTTGGCTGTCTTCTTCTATGAGGGGATGCTGACATTCGCCCTTGTCTCTTCCTTCCTGCATAAAGAATCTTTTCCAAAGTAAAAAAACTTGTCCCTGCTCTCGTTACTTTATTCTCTGATTTTCCCAGAAGATACGCATGACCAACATAGTCTAGGGCGGGTCATACTATGCATTTTTTTTAAATCAATAGAGAGGGGTGTTCAAATGACATATTTTGGTGTATAGAACACAATTCTGAAGAAAATATTTAATTCTGATAACCCTAACCTACATCATTTTGCAGTTGATTATTATTAAATTGTTGATTATTTTACTATTGTAGTTACCCCAGAATATGTCTTCTCACGTTTTCTATCATGGCTGCTCACGTTATCTCTCATAGAGCATTGTTCTAACTAATTCATATAAACACATATAATGTAATTCATATAATAATAATAATATTTAAATACTCAAATAAAAAGGTGTGCCATTCCACTTAATTGTAATTATCATACAGTTTGGTATATGAAATATTTTGACGGTTTTCTGGCGCGCATAAGGCCATTTTCTGAGCCACCTTTCTCAGAGGCTAGAATGTAACGTTTCAGCACATTCTAAAACGTTTTGTGAAATATTTGAAGTGACTCATGATTTATGAAGCTGCAGCAGGGAGAAAAAGATTCCTGTGAAAGATCTTGCCTACATCAAGGGACAGAAAGAGAAGGTTGGAAGTAAGGGACCCCACCAAATAGGGGGTCCTGATCTACCACAGCACAAGAGACAGGTGAGGACAGTGAAAAGGCAGTGGATGGAAAGGAAGGCAGAGAAAAGGAGAAGGAGCAAGGAGGAAAGTGCTGCAGTAGCAGAGAAGGCAGCCAGGAAGGATGTTAAGAGATTTTTGGCAGATGGTGATGAGGATCTGTAATTGGAGAGAAGTGGTGATGAAGATGAGTTTGTTCCTGAAGTTGAGCTCTTCCCTCAAACTGACCCTGAGCCAGCAGCTTCGGCAAAGGTACGGAAAAACTATGATGAGATTCAAAACATTGCCCTTGCTAGTGTAAGGTATGGCATAGGGCTGAGGCCAACTGCAGCGATAGCAACAGCAGCTCTGATTGACGCAGGAATCATCACAGATGACAATACAAGTAAAGTGATTGATAAGAGCAAGGTCAAGAGAGCACAGGAGAAGTTGATGAGAGAGCTGGGGGAACAGTTCGAGAAGAAGTGCAGGGAGGAGGGGGGGATCTCTTGCATCCTTTTGATGGGCGGATTGACCTGACCAATGTGATGATGGAAGCTGAGAGGCAGTGACCAATCTTTTCCCGCAAAGATCAAGGAAGAACACTATAGTGTTGTTAGTGAGCCTGGCAGCTACTATCTGTTCCACTTTACCCCAGAGAAAGCAACTAAAGAGGAGTCACATGCGGAGAAGATTGCTAAGGTCCTGTTTGCGTGGCTGAAAGAGAGGGGTTATGATAAGACCTTGTTGGCCATTGGAGGAGACTCAACAAATGTCAACACTGGTGTGAAAGCTGGAGTAATGCGGAAGCTGGAGCTGCACCTGGGGAGAAAGCTGGTCTGGTTGGTGTGCAACCTGCACACTGTTGAACTTCCCTGCGCCATCTCATTGTTGACCTTGATGGCCCTACTCTGTCAGACAAAAAATTATCCGGGCCAATAGGAAAGCTCCTTGATTCTGCTACAGACTTTGATATCAATCCAAACTTCACCCGAATCTCTGTTGGCCCTCCACTGATCAAGCTTCCTGACAAGGTCATTCAAGATCTCTCAACTGATCAATACTATGGCTATAAAATTGTCTGTGCAGTCAGGGATGGAGTACTTCCTGCAGGGCTGGCTCTGTTAGAGATAGGACCAGTAAACTACAGCCGCTGGCTCACCACAGCGAACAGACTTCTCAGGCTCTGGGTGTCAAAGCACGGACTTAAAGGAAAGAACCTGAAGATTCTGCAATTCATTGTGGAATTCATCATTGGAGTGTATTACCCATGTTGGTTCAACGTGAAGGTCAAGCACTCCTGGATCGAAGGGCCTAGGCACATCCTCTTTCAGCTGGACTGCCTCAAGTCCCAGAGAAAGGAGGTGCTGGATATTGTGATGCCAACTGTGAGAAGATCTGCTTGGTATGCCCACAGTGAAGTCATCCTCCAAACACTACTCTGCTCTGAGGATCAGAAGGAGAGGATTGAAGGGGTGGAGAGAATCCTGGCCATCAGGGGAGAGGGGGACCCGGACACTCAGCTGGGGGACTCCTCTGTTAGGAGCAGAAGGACACCTGACATCAATTGTGATGCTTCCAGCATCGGTGACTTGATCAGCTGGTCAGAAGGTGTGTCAGAGCCACCTCTCACCTGCTCTCTAAGCACCTCAGAGGTGAAAAACTTCATCAACACCCCCATGGAGGTGCGCAACTGGCCTTGCCACACACAAAGCATTGAGAGGGTTGTTAAAATGGTGACTGAGGCTTCTGCTAAGTACTTCTCACAGGAAAAGAGGGATGGAGGGATCAGGGCTCAGGAGACCAGCAGGAAGCTGACGTCCAAGTCTGAGTCAAAGCAGGATTTGTGCAACCTGGCAAAGTTCAAGATGTCAGGAGAATGATCTTTGTAATTATATCCAGTGATATACATGCAGTTCACCTATTAATAAATATATGTAAAGTTGATTTGGCCTTGTCAATATAAATGATTTACCTTATATCTTTTAATATATTATAAAGGGGTTCAAAAGGGTAAAATTGGCAATTTAGAAATACAAAATGATGTAGGTTAGAGTTATCCTATCCAAAAAAGAAGCTCATATTTGAATTCCCCATGTAAAAACACATAATTTAGACACCCCTGATGGTAGGATTTCCTTCAGATTCATGTTGTCACCTGAGTACGACCCGCCCTACCAACATACATCAGATGCAACGACTGCCATTTATTCTTCTCCAAATTATTCTTGTTATCATTTCACGCATTACAGCATCCATATGCACATTAAACACCCATAGCGGCATCACAGCTTTGTCGTACTCCAATATTAATACTGAAATACTGAACTAGTCATTGAACTCATCTCTATCACTTACATAAGTATTACAACCCTCATAAAAATTTCTTAATGCAATTAACACTTGCCACTCACACCGTACATTCTAAGCACTTACGACAAGGCATATCTATTCAATTAACCATGCCCTTTCTCCTAATCCATCAATGCCATATACACCTTTTTATTTCTACCACCTAATTTCTTAATCCGCTGCCTCACTGCAAACTTCATCAGCATAGCCTCATCCTTCGCTATCCTCCATTCCACGTCATCATCTACTCTTCGCCTACACTCTTGTAACATTCTTTTCTAGCTTTTCTTCTCCTTCACTGTATTCTTCACTTCATCGTTCCAACATGCAATCAGTTTCCTTTTCATTCCACCTCGTTTTTAAATTTAAAATATTATTACAATCGATTTTGGAAACTTTTTTTTACATGTAACCATGGTATAAATTGGTCAGTTCACCAGTTTTGATGGTTTTCTAGCTTTTTAATTTTATATTTTCGGCGAACTTTTTCCCTCGATTGTACATCTAGGGATTATATGTGCATGGTCTGAGCAAATTTGAAGTGTTTTCAGTTTTATTACGATGTAAAGCTTTTATCAGTAAAGAGATATTTAAAAGTTATAGGGTAAAAGTAGTATGCCTGCAAAATGTATGAGCGCAATGGTGCATAATATTGCATAATGTTGCAAGAATGCCACCCCCCCACCCTTCGTTGCAAGAATGCCACCCCCCCACCCTTCGTTGCAAGAGTGCCACCCCCACCCCCTTTGTTGCCAAGCCCCGCCCCCCTTTGTTGCTAAGACCCGCCCCCTCGTTGCCAAAGCAACCCCTTTGTTGCCCCGAAATGGGACTGCAAGGGGTATGCAACCTGGAGTTATCCCCCAAGCTGATCCCCCCAAAGGGGAGTACCGACCTTTGTTGCCAACCCCAAAATGGGATTGCAAGGGGCAAGCAACTTGGAGGCGGAGTTCTCCCCAAGCTATTCCCCCCAAAGGGGCATACCTATCCTAAGGGCGCCTCTTTGGGGAGGAAGGGGTTTCCACACACCCCCAAGGGGTCGAAAGAGAGAGAGAGAGAGCACTCGGCTGATTTCCGAGCTCATATGACTCCGTTGGCCGCCCGCCGCCTCTTATATGGTCCCAAACAGCCAGTTGGCTGAGTTGCTAGACAACGCCATATATATAATTATTATTCAGCCAGTTGGCTGCTGAATTGCCAGATTCGTTATTTATTTTAAATAAGCTTATGTTACAGTTGGCTGAGCTGTCAGCCTCGTTACTTATCTATTCAATTACACTGTTTTAGAAAATTATATAAACGTGTTCAAGTAATAAATAAAAAACCATTACAACGTTCTGGTTATTAATTATTGGATATACAATAGGATATATATATATGATCAAATAATAGAACGGGTAATATATAATCATGCAAATCATAGTATTAACTAAATATTAGAAAAATATATATTTATATTATATATAGTCGTACAAAACATGGAAAATATATAATCATACAAAGCACAGTATTAATCAAATATTAGAAAAATATATAGTTATATTATCAAATATTAGTAATGGAAAAATATAGTTATATTGATTATATATAATTGTACAAAACAGTATTAACCAAATATTAGAAAAATATATATAAAGGGTGATCCAGAGAAATGGGACCCAAAAGAAACCCCTGTAACTCTTAAAGTATAAGTCCTTTTATAAAATCATAATTGTAACTATCCTCTTTCGAATGATGTGTATGATTTTATAAAAGGACTTATACTTTAAGAGTTACAGGGGTTTCTTTTGGGTCCCATTTCTCTGGATCACCCTTTATTTATATGAATTATATATAATCGTACAAAACGCTGTATTAGCAAAATATTACAGTAAAAACATATATATTGTCTTTACGTTCTACGGTACAAAACGGTAAATTCAATGCTGATTGATGCTACATCAATATCGGCATTACTATGCACGATGTGGGAAAACCGCTCAAGTATCAACTCGCCGCTTAACTGGTACGGCGGTTTATATTCGACGTAAAGGGCTTTCATATCATTCAACACTATTTTTTTACCCACTTTACACTCGGCATGTAAGTTGTCTTTAAGCGCCACTAGAACGCAATCAAAAGCACGCGCAAAAACGTCATCGTTAACTATGTCATTATATACAAGCTTATAATCATGCCTTTCCAATCGAGGGTTTTTTCTTAATGTACCGAATTTTACAATCGTGAACTCTTCTTCACCCGGCATAGCAGCAATTGAAATACTCTTCCAAGTCGTAACGGCAGCTATCTACTATATAGAGGTACAGTTCTTCAGGGTGAATAGTGTAGGCGAGCTCAGCTCTGTACCTCTCGGGATATTTCGAAGAGTCTAAGCCTTTTAAATACGCAACCAGAGTT
This sequence comes from Bathynomus jamesi, assembly GCA_023014485.1. Classification (NCBI taxonomy): domain Eukaryota; kingdom Metazoa; phylum Arthropoda; class Malacostraca; order Isopoda; family Cirolanidae; genus Bathynomus; species Bathynomus jamesi. Next base: position 292,705 of record JAJOZX010001194.1, on the reverse strand, counting down.
AGCCCGTTCTCTCCCTGCACATTCCTACATTCAACAAATCCGTCGAGCAGCGCGGTGTAAGCGTATTCAAGTATTGTGTGAACGTAAATCATGTCTGAGATACATGTGTCTAATATAGGCTTCAGTTTACGGAATCCAACGATCTCAAACATTCTGTCGAGGATGAAACTGTTTCGTGTAGGAACAAGAACACCATTATCAGCTGTGTTCTTCCACATCAGTCGTACATCAAAGCATGGTTGATTGTTATTTACACTCAATGTACAAACAACGGTATATGAGGAGGCTTCACTAATCACCTCGCTTATTATACCTACGTCAGCTGGAATTTTATAGCGGTCCTCAGCCCACCTCTCAACTACCGCGAAGATTTTATGCATCTCCTCAAGATTTAAATAAATAACGTTGCGCTTGCTCGCAGGTCTACTGTTCGTTTCAAGCACACAGTTAATGGTGCCGGTTTCCCGCCTGAACACACGCAACGACTTCGTCACGGAGACGTCGTACGAGGCGTTGAGAATGCTTCTCAAAGGGAGTTCCATCGTATTCATCGAGATGACTATGGCACATCCACTCGGTGCAAGCTCTGAGAAGACTATGAGCCGCGTGAGGCACGCAGGTAGGCAGGAACGGTTCGATGGGCGGTTGACTCACCCTGATGATACGTGAATGGGTTTGTACGAAACCGTATGATCCGTGAGGTGCGAGTCGCAACCTAATCTAATGAAACCTGTGCGGCGCTGCCCCAACATGAATTGTTGTACCCCATTATACTGGGTAGGCGTTTTGAGAAATTTTCCGGTACAAGAACTAATTTCGGTTTTAACGTTTTATCACTACCACTTCCCCGAATACGCACCAGACAGTTTCCCTCAGGGTAAATTTCATGAACTAGGCACATTTTATAATGTTTTATCTCTCCTAAAAATCTTCAATCTGCGGGGCGCTGTTAAAGAGAAACATATGTTCATATTTAGGCTTTTTATTTAACAAGCGATACTCATCTCTAAAATCTGTTAAAAACTCACATAACTCTTTAGCCATAACCTCACTACAAACCTCATCATGATATATATTAATGTAGTGGTAAAAATACTTAAGATTGTACATGATAACGAGATTCACATTTTCAGTCGTAGGGTATGAGTAGTCGACATGATATAATGAGTAATCGACATGATATAATACCGTTTATCACACCACTCATCCACAACGCTCACTACCCATAACTGTTGTTTAGCTTCTGAGCGTGCCGCTTCTTCTACCACGCGGTGCACGTATGCCTTTATAAAGCTTAGTTCTACAACATACTTCAGTACATCGTCTGTACTGCGAAATCCTACAACCCCCTCGCCAGAATATCCGTAGAGTATTTGAATAGCCTGACCCTTCGCACGATTCAATGCTTCCTTAAAAGAGTCATAGGAGGCTGGGATAGGGAGTTTTTCAGTATCCACTACATCTACGCCCTTTACTGAATACCACTTCATAAATTTGAACACGCGATATTAAAGGTCGCCATTTTTTTACGCGGGAGAGAATACACATCTGAGCTCAAGGGTATACAGAGGTCAACTGAGAAAGCGGGGACAGAGATCTGCTCAGGCTACGGGATGAATCACGTCCCCGGTCTTACAGTGGGCGGGGCATAACTTTACTGTACACACGCACACAGGCAAAGTGTAACACAAGTCGATGCATGATTTATTTAATAAACGAAATAATCAGCATGTATATATTTAGAAATGCGTGCAATAAATAAGTTAACAATAGGCACATCAAAGATTGTTCTCAATACATATATATTTACAAATATGTGTGATGAATAAGTTAACAATAGACCCATCAAAGTTTATGGTAACCAAAGGGTACGGTATCATAGGTACCAGGTAACTGGTAACACTTCCTGTAGGTGTTGCGGCACACCTTTGTGCCCCTAAGTTCCTTCACGCCCCCAGCTTCTGCGCCCGAAAATTGTGGTTGCCTACAACTAGTTGGGGAGGCCGTTCGACCTCATCATCGTCCAAACACACTAGATCCTTCAGCGAATCAAAGTTAACGACCCGCCGATTCGCTTGGTTAAGCGTGATGCCCTTTGCCTTCACGATATATTTCGTTTCATTAACTATCCTCACCCGTACCCCATAAGTTTTAGGTCCTGTTGAGACAAAGGAGTCGGCGTATGCATTGTCCCCATACTCATCCTTGATCTCATCAGTGAGCTCGCCGAGGAATTCACCAATAGCAGGCATGTATTCACCCTCCCTCGCTGTGAATATCACGCTATCTGTATCGGCATACAAGACTCTCTGCCCAAGAGAATGCAATAGACCCCAAAGTTTGATGCGGGCGTAGGCTGTTGTGAAGCTGGCTACAGGAATGTTTGTAACCCTTGAGGTATCTGTGGCCAATTCAGTGTTGTTGTACTTTATTATGTAAGTATTACCTACATTCACGATTTCCATGACTTCTTTATCGGGTGCGTTGGCATAATCCCAGACTTCGCTAAAGCTTTGTGCCAAATGAACGTTTCCCTTGCCAGTATTCTGTGCAAATTTTCCCAATAGACTGTTTAGACACAACTTTGCACTAAAGCGCTTGCCAGGATTCTTTGCAATTTGGGCGCGATCAAGTTGTATGCCTTCGTGGTCGCGGTAACGTTGAATATAGGCAGACTTTTCATTTTCGGTGTCAACTCCTCGCGGATACCCTGATGCCTCAACCTTATCCTTCAAAAATGCGTTTATATACGGTGTAAAAAGGTTGGGTAGCTTCTGAAACCTCCAAACCTCATGTGTCTTCAGTATTCTATACCCATGGCGTAAGGCTAGGGCCAGCTCAGGACTTTATATACGCCTCTGATCTTACGCTGGTGGGGTGTATGGTTACAACTACCGTTATTCTCTTCCGCACACTTCACGCACAGGGGAAACATGAGCTTGTGGTCAATGACGACGGGTAAGATCGGCATCCATATTTCGCGAGGGGGGAGCACGTCTACGAAAGAGATCCCAAAGTAGCGATCATTCAAGTTTCTTGAAAATTCATTGATGGAGGGCAGGCTAGGACCCACCAATTTCTCAGGAGGACCCACGGGGTACGGGTTGTTCTTCATCACGTATGGGTACAAAGAACAGAAGTCGCAGTAGTGAAGTTTCACACCATCCATAGGTGGAAAGTATAGCTTGAAGGGATTTGTACGCCCACCGAACAAGCTATCACCGCATTTGAGAGGATCCAGTACCACTGAACGCTTGATCGTGTTTATTTCCTCATGGTACACCTCGTCTGTCTCCAGACAGGGCAAACTCTACAATGCGCTCTACAACGCGACGTAGACCGCGCTCAATTCCATTGCTATACAGGGATCTAGGATCGACCCTGACTATATACCGATTTCTAGTCAAGACTGGGGTGTGGGCAACGGTACGCACCAACTCAAATGTTATATCATCCTCAACAGAGCGAGAAGCTGTTGGGGGGATGTACAAGGGCTTGAACGGGAGTAAGGGGTTATATTTTTATTTGAGTTGGTGCGTACCGTTGCCCCCACCCCAGTCTTGACTAGAAATCGGTATATAGTCAGGGTCGATCCTAGATCCCTGTATAGCAATGAAAATGAGCGCGGTCAACGTCGCGTTGTAGAGCGCATTGTAGAGTTTGCCCTTCAGAATCGCGACGAGCGTGAAGTCAGGTCGAGTCTGTCCTTCCGTTTCGGCTCAGATGATAACGATGTAGATGATTTTTGGGTGGTAGTGCCATTTAGACGTTTGGCTGCTGAAGATGTAGAATATATATTAGCGTGTATAATGCAAGCCGCCCAAAGTAGTTGCGAAAAATGCTCTGTATGAATTGGTCCACAATTAACCCACCCCTTATATCTCCAGTCTAACTATAGAGTAGATCAAGTCTAGCCTAGAGGGGTCAGCCTAGAGATTCCGGAAATGGTCCAGAGCGGGCAGATAAATTGAGGTCCACAGTAGGATTCCTCACCAAATTAGGTTAGGGCAATCTACCTTCACCTTTGTTAAGCTATGAGTTGATGCTGGGTCTTAGGCCACAATGTAGGCCTAAGTTGTCTGACCCAGCTTAATTTAATGAATCTATGTAAACCTGGGTTAAAAACACAATTAGTCACTTACTGCTAGTTATTAGAGAGTCTCTTTTCTCCTTCCTGTATAATTGTCGAGAGCGTACTTGCTGGTGGGGATCTTTCTTCGGTGTCTGTTCTCGTCCCTTCTCCAGTTGCGTCCTCTCGCCCCGTTCCTCGTTTTCGTTTCCCTTTGTTCTCCTTTTAGCGGGCTTTTTCCACCAGCGTCGTGTTGGTTTTTTCCTCGGTTGGTTGAGCGGTAATGTATATCTATTACCGAGCACGCTCTTGTCACACAGTATATAAATACTAGTGTGGAGAATAACTCTGGTGAGCAACCAATTGGTTTCATCCACCCAGTTATTGACATAAAAGGAATTTAATAATTGTTAGATTAACTACCTACCTACTCAGTGAACCATTTTCGTTACCTCCCAACTACCCACTCATCAGTTTTCCATATACTGGGGGCCCCGGGAGATAAAAATTTTGGTGTCATTGTCACCAATTTTTATGTCTGAGTGTAGACTAGCTAACTATTTGACTGTAAATGCCTGTTCATGTGATTAACAGTGCCTATCCTCACCTTCTCATGGAGAAGGTGTAGCATTTAATTAGAAGAGAAAATATACATCCATAGGATGAAACTGTCTATGGTCTTTACCATAAGAAAAGAAAAAATGAAAGTTAGAAGATAAAATTACAATTCCCCAGCATCTATTTTTTGTTGTAAAAATAGTCGCGCCTTTAATGCTGTTTGTCGCTGAGGTCTTGTGTCTGTCAATGTTGTAGTAGGATGCGTTACCACTCCTACTGTCAAAGGAATAGTTATGGAAGTTCAGTGTCTCCAGTTGTTACTGTCAGTGGAGAAGGTTCTCCAAAGTCCATTGTTTTGGGTCCAGACTCTAAAGGGTACAAAAGAGAAATGTCTCTTGTTGTGTCACCAGTTGAAGTCCTTAATTTGACCACTCTTGTTACCCCGTCTGCCCCTGGTCTGAGTTCTGAAACTCTAGCCAGAGGCCAGTATTGTCTTGGAGTACTGTCATGTATGAGAACAAGGTCCCCTACCTTAATTGTGTCAGACCAATCCTTCTTAGTCATTTGTTTATGTCTCTCCCTTAGACCCATCAAGTACTCAGTTTTCCACTGTTTAATGAAATGAGCTTTAACTCTAGTTAAATGTTGTAACTTAGTCTGGAGCTCATCATGTCGTTGAGTCCAGTTTGGGTCTTCTGAAGAGTCTTATTGTAGTCCGGCAGGAGACTAACTTGTTCTCCCGAATCAAATGATTTGGAGTTAATGGTTCCGGGTCATTAATGTTGTCACTCACATAAGTGAGTGGTCTATTGTTGATGATGTTCTCAATCTCAGCCAGGAGAGTGAGCAACTCAAATAAGTGTATCTGTTTTTTACCAATTGCTTTCTTCAAGCAATTCTTTACTGTTTGTATATTCCTCTCCCAGATAGAACCATACCAAGGAGAGGCAACCGGAATATACTTCCCTTTATGTTTGAATTTTTATATATAATTGTGTGAGTTCATCGCTTAACAAGTCGTGGATGACTTGTTCACCAGCCTTGAAATATGTAGCATTGTCAGTCCAAACTGTCTTTGGTACTGAATGTCGTGCACAGAATCTCTTAAAGACAGCAACAAAAGATTCTGCTGTAAGGTCCTCCACAACATCCAGATAAACAGCTCGTGAGGCAGCACATGTAAACAGTACAATGTACATTTTTTGTTCAGTGTCAACCACCCCTACAGTCAATGCTCCTGTATAGTCAATGCCTACAGTCTCAAAGGGTCTGTTGAGAGTAACTCTCTCCTCTGGCAAAGCAGGAGGATTTGGTTTCCTATAGGGCCTAGCATGAATACGCCTACATGTGACACACTCACTCAGGACTGTTTTAACAGTGATCCTTCCCTTGGGTATCCAATAAGTTTTTCTTAATGTAGTTAGTGTCTGTGGTACCCCCATATGATATACATCATTGTGTGTTTTTCTGATGATTAATGTTGTCAAATAGCTAAATCTAGGTAAAAGGATTGGATGTTTGCTTTTGTATGACAGTTTTGATTTGTCTAATCTCCCTTTACACCTTAGAAGGCCTTCCTCATCTCTGAACAAGTTTAGATCCACAACTACTGATGGTACAGGTTCTTTTGTTTGTTTCCCATTAGTCAAGAATTCTAACTCTTTATTGTACTCTTTTTGTTGTGCATGGCCTATCCAGTATTTGGTTGCAACTTCTGTATAATTATGATTGTTTTTATTTAGCTGTTTGTTAATTGTAGTTAAACAGTTGTGAGCAAACCTCAAACAGTAGGCTGTGACCCTGACAAGTTTGTTGAAATCAGAATAAATTCATAATTAGTGATTGGTTCAACCTTTTCATTTGAAAAGATTAAATTTAATGTCAAGTTAACTTGTTCCACAGGCCATTGGTCTGTATTACAGAGCCACTTAGGTCCCATAAACCAAGTTTTGTTTGACTTCAACAACTTGTAGGATAAACCTCTGGTCAGAAAGTCTGCTGGATTTTGTTTAGTTGGAACATAGTGAAAGTTTACTTGTAGGCTTTCATTAGCTTCAGCTATTTCTTTTAGCCTATTTCTTACAAAGATATTCTTACTATTAATGCTATCATTCCGTATCCAGGCAAGACAAATCTGACTGTCAAGCCAGATGTGGATATGAGTTATGTTCACATCATGGTAAGCATCCTTAAGCAATGAAATGGTTTTAATGGCTAATGCAGCAGCCAATAGTTCCAATTGAGGTATGGTTCGGGTAGGTTTGAGAGGTGCAACTTTCCCTTTTGCATAAATTAGATGACTTTCTGTAGGACTTACAAGATACGCACAGCACCCATAAGCTTGTGTGCTTGCATCAGCAAACACATGAAGTCTCTGGGGCTTATCCCTAAACCCACAGCACCTTTGAATTTTAATGTTCTGCACTTTTGTTAAATCAGCAGCTAACTTCTTCCAAGATTTTTGATTTTCATTTGTTATTGGATCATCCCACCCAACATTTGTCCTCCAAATTTCTTGGAGGAGAATCTTTGATTTTATTGTTGAAGGCAGGAATAGACCCATAGGATCAAAAATTTTGGAAGCCTCTGATAATATTTGTCTTTTAGTATTTGCTTCCTCATCAAGTTTAAAACCTTTAGTACAGATTGAATCATGACTGTTAGAAGTTGCATCCAAATACCAGTTCATACCTAAAGTTTTAACTCTGTCTGATGGCTCAGTAAGACCATTATTATCCTTTAAAATCTTTTTGTTTAAATCCTCATCATTTGAAATCCACTCTCTAAGTTCAAAGTTACCTTGTTGCATAATGTTTTGAGAGTGTTCATAGACTTCAGATAATTCAGATTTTGTTGTTGTTGAGCCTATTAGATTGTCTACGTAAAAATGTTCCTTAAGGAAGTTCAATGTTAAAGAGTTATTAAACTGGTTTAAATGATGTCCAATTGTCAATGCTAATAGGCTAGGTGAGCAATTGGCTCCAAACAACACAACATTAAATCTATAGGTTATGAACCCTTTATTCAAATCAAATGGATCCTTGAACCATAAGAACCTAAGTTGGTTCTTATCATATTCATTTTTAAGATTTATTCTCAAAAATGCCTTTGAAATGTCACTTTGTACGGCATATTTATCTAACCTGAACCTCAGTAAGATCTTCACAAGGTCAGAAATGAGATTAGGACCCTCAATCAGGCAATCATTCAAACTGTGTTTATCACTGTCTTTGAGGCTACAGTTATATACTACTCTGAGTTTTGTTGTTGGGGCATCTTGTCGATAACCCCCCTGTGGTTAAATAATGACAACCATCTTTTTTAAAAGGGTTATTTGTTACTTCTTCAATGAAGCCTTTCTGTAGCTGTTCTTTGAAGACATCATTATATTTTTTATATTATTATCTTGTTTGAGTTTTTTCATTACTTTATATAAATGTCCTTTAGCTACTTTGAGATTATCTCTTAAAGTTGGACAATTTATTTTCCAAGGTAACTCAATAAAATAACTATTGTCTGCACTGAATGGTGTCTTCAAATCTTTCTACCATTAACTGATCTTCTGAAGTTTGATTTGTGTCATGTATACCCACAGATTCTAGCAACCATAAAGTTTGAATTGCCTCATCCAAAGTTTCATTTGATAATTCACTAGGCAACAAAGATTTTGTTACAGAAGACCAAATAGGTGCTCCTAGCTAATTTCGGTATGCTGATTTCAAATCTATAATTAGATTTTTTCTATCACGTCTAGATTTTGTGTAAAATGCAAATCACTTTTAGTAAAATTTTCTACCACGTCCAGATTTTGGTTTTAATCGGCTTAATGCCAGTAATATGAAACTTGCTTTTCAAGTTAAAGCAATTTTTTTTGCCAACTATATACAAATTCGAAAATTTTGATAAATAAAATTTATCCCGAGTTGGCAACACTGAGTCAAGAGCATAGTAACGGGAACGGCCCAACGGTCAGTCGCTACGTGACAGTCAAGCAGAACGGTTGTTGAAGCTCTCTGCTGATGAGCAAGTGACAGGTTGTGGTGACTTGTGTGTTTTTATAGCATTTGTTTTACTACGGTTGTATTTTTTTTATTTTGCACATCGTAATAATTACTTTCTACGTTTTTTCAGATATTGTATGGTAATTCAAAATGGCATCAAATAGACGTGCTTGTGTAAATCACCCAGACAACTTCTGCTTTGTCTGTGGACAATATACACCTAAGCCACAACGTAGAAACATAACAACAAAGATTAAACTTGCCTACAAGTGTTATTTTGACTGTAAGTTAGGAGACCAACAGAGGGACTGGGCACCACATATTTGCTGTGCACAGTGCAATGCAATGTTAATAGCTTGGATGAATGGTAAAAGAAAAGCTATGCCGTTCTCAGTCCCCATGGTTTGGCGTGAGCCGAAAAATCACTTCAATGATTGTTATTTTTGTTTGACAAAGATTGCTGGTTTCACAAAGAAAAACAAATCAAAGATCACGTACCCAAACTGCGAATCAGCAATGAAACCAGTACCACATGATGAAACAAATCCACCACCAGTTCCACCAGCAACGATAACAGACAGCAGTTCATCTGAAGATTCTGCTAGTGATATAGAAACAGGGAAAGATGGCATATATGTTCCAGATGCAAATATTTCCCCACATTTGTTAAGTCAAGCGGAGTTAAATGACTTAGTGCGCGATTTGGAATTACCAAAAGAAAAGGCAGAGTTGCTTGGTTCAAGACTTCAAGAATTTAATCTTCTCCAACCAAACACCAAAGTTTCCCATTTCCGCCATCGCCATTTGCAGTTTTCATCATTTTACTTACAGGAAGAAAACGTTTGTTTCTGCCACGATATCAGTGGTCTGATGCAAGGGATTGGCTGTCGCTATGATCCAAAAGAATGGAGACTGTTCATTGACTCTAGTAAAGCTAGCCTTAAAGCTGTATTACTGCACAACGGCAATGAAAAACCTTCAATACCTGTAGCACATGCCACTGGCCTTAATGAGACTTATGAATCGATGAAACTGCTGCTAAGACTCATCAAATATAAGGACCACACATGGAATATTTGTGGCGACCTTAAAGTTGTATCATTACTTCTTGGGTTACAGTTGGGCTACACAAAGCATATGTGCTTTTTGTGTCTATGGAACAGCAGAGATGACAAGAACCACTACAAAAAACATGATTGGCCATCTAGAACTGAACATGTTGTTGGTAAATACAATGTGAAACACCCAGCACTTATTGACCCTCAGAAAGTACATCTTCCACCACTTCACATTAAACTTGGCCTTATGAAAAATTTCGTGAAGGGTATGGATCATCAAGGTAGTGGTTTCCAATATTTAAAGGATAAATTCAAAGGAATATTGACAGATGCTAAGCTAGAAGCTGGAGTTTTCACTGGACCACAGATCCGCAGTGTCATCCACGACTCATCGTTTCCATCTAACCTAAATGAGAATGAACTAGGAGCATGGACATCTTTCGTTGAAGTTGTCAAAAATTTTCTTGGAAACCACAAAGCTGAAAACCACCGTAAACTCGTAGAAAACATGCTTAAATCTTATGAAATAATGGGATGCAGAATGTCTTTGAAAATTCATTTTTTACATTCTCATCTTGACTTCTTCCCGGCCAACCTTGGGGCTGTAAGTGACGAGCATGGTGAGCGCTTCCACCAACAGATCTCAGTTATGGAAAACAGATACCAAGGTAATTTCAACCCAAATATGATGGGAGATTATTGTTGGTTCCTGCAGAAGGAGAGCTCGTCATCCTACAAGCGACAAAGGAAGAGGACACACCAAAGTTTCACTTAAGAACAGGAATTTGCCTTTCAGTAGTAACAACAAAATACTAACGCGCTTTGGGTGGATGGTTGGGCGCAGGGGTGGTAACTCCGCAAGCGGAATTCCGCTGTCTGTCTTAAGCCAGAATAAAGGAGGAAAGACATCCCTGTTCACTAATTATTTAAGTATGCTTAACATAAAACGTGGCACGGAAAAGTAGCTTAGACGGCTTTCGTAATAGAAGCGGTGAGAAAAAAAAATGAAAAATAGGGGTTTTCGGTTACACAAAATCTGGACGTGATAGAGAAATTTTGATATCAGATCTGAAATCAGCATCACCGCTTTAGTAGGAATCAGTAGTTCACGTGTCTGTAACAAAAAAAAAGTTGAAATTTGTTGCCTAGTGTAATGATGAATTAATGTTCTCAGTTGAGATAATATTATTCAAAGTGTTGCTATTCTTACAGGTGTTATGTAGGACTGAGTTGAGGCACATAGTATTTGTTGGTCATGAACTATTTTGGTTTAGGTCTAGGTTGTATTTGGATAGATCACCCAAAGGGGCTATCCCTGATGGAGTCTGAATAGCTATACCATTACCTATCTCTACTATGCCCTTCTGAATAAGATTAATATAATCTGCCCCCATTAACATTTCAATGTTAGCTACTGTGTTGTTTGTGATATGTCTATCAGCTATTTTGTAGTGTTTTCCCAAATGATTTATGGTTTGTTCTAGTTTGGGTATAACCAGTTTGTTTTGTCCTACTTTAGAAATAATAACTACTTCAATTTTCTCTAATTTATTTTCTAACTGTAGTTCCAGGTCAATTGTCTTATAGCTATTTTTGTCCGAGTTATCCTTAACAAAGGATGCAATATTGAGTTTTGTTCATTCGGGTTTGGTGTCAAACCCAATTTATTTACTACATTTTGTGAAACAAATGTTTGTTGAGAACAACAGTCTATAAGACATCTCACTGGAGTGGTGCTACCCTCACTATTCACTAAGTCCAAAGTAATAGTTGGTAAAAGAATCTCAGTGTTTTTTGTTACGTTGTTTGAACAAACAGAATGTCCCATGAAAGTGGCATTTTCTTGATTACCTTTGTTTGGTGGAGGTATCTTTTGAGTTTGAGTACTATTGTTTGGACACTTTGGTGAATCACACATTGATGAGACATGTCGTAAACTTTTACAAAACTTACACTTGAATCTTAACCTAGATTTACAGTCTTTCTTATAATGTCCCTGGCCAGTACACTTTTTACATAGGTTCAACTGTTCACATCTTTTAGCTCTTTGGTTAAAGTCTGAATATTTGTCACACCCAGTACTACTGTGTTCATTACTTGCACAAAATTTGCAATGTATGTGTAAGTTGAGGCAGCAGTTACATTAAAGTTCTGTAATGTAGGTGTTCGTGTATTACAGTTGGTCACATTTGATTCTACAGTATCAAGTTTTGTCTGTTTGGCTGTAGCTAGTTGGTCTCTGGGAACAGTCTTTGGTTTATCCATAGTCTGGGTCTTATTTTGTGTTGGAAAATCTCTCAATTTGTAATTAGTTAGGATATTGGGAAGTGTTTTCTTATATCTTCAAGATTAGGATAATTTTCTCCCGTCTTTAGAATTAAAATATCTTTAACCCTCAAAGGAAGGCACCTAAGAACTATGCCTTGTATAATCCAAGATGAAGCTTTAATATCTATCTCATTGCTAACCAGTTGTCCTATAATAGCTTCTAATTTTGTATAAAAATTTCCATATCACTATGGTTATCTTTTATGTGTGCAAAATCAAAAATTTGTTGAGATAATTCATATACAATCTCATCTTTATTAATGTAATTACGTTTTAAGAGATCAATAGCTACTTCATATGAATTCCCTACGGCTGGTAAATAGGCTATCAGGTTATAGGCTGGGCCTTTAAGGAAACTAGTTAAGTAGCTAAACTTTTCAACAGTTGAAATATAAGGTTTATTACCTATTAAACTCTCAAATTTGTCAATGAAAGATGGGAATTGTACCGTGTCCCCTTCAAATGTTGGGACTAGCAAAATGGGTAACTGAGCCCTCAATTCTTGTGACTCAGGATTTAGCATGCCACTTAAATTTTGTTGAAGGTTAGCTCTACTTTGATTAAAATCAGAATTAGGTTTATTTGGTGTTAAGTCAGTCAAACGAGACCGTAGTCTCCTTATTTGCTGTTCAATTGAGATTACCTGATCATCATTATCAGCGTAAAGGTCTATCAATTGTTCTTCAGCCATTTCGGATTCAACTAACTCTGAAATACTCTCATTAATGGCTATTATTTCCTTCTTTTTAGTTTCCAATTTAAGAATTACACACTCTAAATCTTCCTTACCTGGTTGTGTAATATTGTTAAAAGTGTTCACAGCCTTTGTAACAGCTCCCAACTTTGCCCCCCTTTTCTTTTTTAACTTTTTCAATTCCGCACTGTCCATGTCTAAGTCAAAATTGTTTAACTGGGGATCGTAATGAAATAGAGGACAAGAAGAAATTACCAGAGAAGAGAGAGCACAGACAAAACAGTCAAGTTTAAATTTGGTTTAATCCCCACCAAGTACTTATGTGTCACTCAGGTCTAAGCTTATAAGAGAATGAGACTCCTTAAATGTAAATGTTTCCTAGTTAGGCCCTAGGTTGTAGACCTAATTAGGCTTGATTAGGTTAGGCTTAGGCTTAGGCTTAGGCTTAGGCTAGACCATTTAGCCTAATTCTGCAATTTTTGTTAAGTAAGGTTAAGGTTTGTAAATTCCCCACACACGGACCACCAATGCGAAAAATGCTCTGTATGAATTGGTCCACAATTAACCCACCCCTTATATCTCCAGTCTAACTATAGAGTAGATCAAGTCTAGCCTAGAGGGGTCAGCCTAGAGATTCCGGAAATGGTCCAGAGCGGGCAGATAAATTGAGGTCCACAGTAGGATTCCTCACCAAATTAGGTTAGGGCAATCTACCTTCACCTTTGTTAAGCTATGAGTTGATGCTGGGTCTTAGGCCACAATGTAGGCCTAAGTTGTCTGACCCAGCTTAATTTAATGAATCTATGTAAACCTGGGTTAAAAACACAATTAGTCACTTACTGCTAGTTATTAGAGAGTCTCTTTTCTCCTTCCTGTATAATTGTCGAGAGCGTACTTGCTGGTGGGGATCTTTCTTCGGTGTCTGTTCTCGTCCCTTCTCCAGTTGCGTCCTCTCGCCCCGTTCCTCGTTTTCGTTCTCCCTTTGTTCTCCTTTTAGCGGGGCTTTTTCCACCAGCGTCGTGTTGGTTTTTTCCTCGGTTGGTTGAGCGGTAATGTATATCTATTACCGAGCACGCTCTTGTCACACAGTATATAAATACTAGTGTGGAGAATAACTCTGGTGAGCAACCAATTGGTTTCATCCACCCAGTTATTGACATAAAAGGAATTTAATAATTGTTAGATTAACTACCTACCTACTCAGTGAACCATTTTCGTTACCTCCCAACTACCCACTCATCAGTTTTCCATAGTAGTATAGCATTCAATATGGACAACTTCACGGTAAATATTGACCGTATATTCCGTGTTGCGGGTCATAGTGCCACACTTTACACTCTTAACCCTTTCATACCCAAATTAAGTCGAAAAGTAGGCGGAATCAGTTGATGCAAAAATCGTCCTTATAACCTTATAAATAAGGTCTAAAATTGCTTCCAAAGTTAACGATGAAAATTTCACACACTGGGCATTAAAGGGTTAACTTCAATTCTCAGCCTATTTTTAGACAGCATATAAACGTCGATCGTGGTTGCAGCTTTATAGCAGTAGTGTTGGCTCGCATGTTTACTGTACAAAATACACAGACCACAAAAATTTGGCTGCCGACGGTCGTGGAGCGTGCCCGTAAACTAGCTGTAGACTGTGAACTTGAATTTGACTGTAATATGGGTCCTGAAGAACTGAGAAGGGTAGAGCAGAAAATGAATGCTCGTATAGTTGTATTTGGCCTGGATGATCGTCGTAGGACTGTGTATGTTTTTAAAAGCAGTGTGAGAGATCGTACAAAACCCCTACTTATTTAAGGTCTGTCAGGTACAACGTATCTCCCCATCCGTAATATAAGGTGCCTTTACGCGAGTTATGATAAAAGTCGAAAATATGGGCGACATCATGATTTGTGTAAGGGGTGTCTCGAGTTTGCCGATGATATAGTGAAACATTGTAAAGATTGCCACATGGTATGTGAACAGTGTAAAAGCTCCAAATGTAAAAGCCGTGTGGTTGAATCTGAGAAGATGGACTGTGATGTGTGTAGACGCACATTTTTCAATAATAACTGTTTTCAGCTCCATAAATCAATTGGCACATGCATCAAAATGAGAATCTGTGAATGTGGCATGTTTTACATGATGGGTAATTGGGGTAAATTTGAGCATAAATGTGACGAGATTCACTGTTCTACATGCCATGAGAAATATAAGGCGGATGGCGTAAAGCATGTATGTTATATGAAAGACGCAAAGCCTAAAAACAGCCCTTGTATAACTGTATACTACGATATAGAAACATATACGAATACCGAAACGAAAGAGGTAGTTCCACATTTACTCGTGAGCCAGACTATCTGCGACGAGTGTATGGAGATCGAGTGTGATGAGTGTCACAAATGTGGTAAACTGACAAACGTTTTTAAAACGAATGTCCACGATAGCCCTGTGAAACTATTTTTGTCCTATATTGTCAAGTTAGCCGACAAGTTCAAAAAAATGACTGTGTATATTCTTGCCCATAAAGGGGCAAAATTTGACTCACAGTTCCTTTATAAGGAGGTGCTCGAGCACGAGTCCTCTGAGATATTTACAGGTGATCCCTTGAAAAGAGGAAACTAACTTATACAGATGCAAATAAGAGGTAATGTGTAATTTAAAGATACTTTATTATTCACGCCTTGTAAATAACCAATATAACTCTACTCACACAAAGTCTAATTCTTTTTTCCATGTCCGGTTTTTGGGGAGAACTAAACAGGTGTTTACTTCCAAGAATTTCTCTTTTGTATACGATGTTTTGCAGTAACCAAGTTATTGCAAAAGAGAATAAAGAATTAGTCTTGGATACGGTCAGACCAACTCAACTGAGGAAGAAACAGAAAATTACTTTGGGATTTTTAAAATTAACAGTGGGAAAAAGGAAGCCATTTCAGGTAGCACAAAACTTTTCCAAACATAATCCTTTGTTTTTTTAGGAATCCTTTTATGGAATCTGGAATCTATTTGTAATTAATATAATTACAGATCTTTAGCACTGGTTTAGCTCACTGTCCTACCGAAATAATATCACAAAATAAATTATTATGAGTGTAGACATTTACTTTAAAGAGATGTTATTATCTATGCAAATTAAATTATACTTCGGTACAGGGTTTGATAAAGAGGAACTTATCCTAAGGATGTAACTTACCTATCTATTTGACCCAACAGAGCAGCCGAAATGTGGTATGTCCACATACTCTAATGTAGATAAACGTAAAACTTTATAATCCAGCTAACGCTCCCCGAAGACCGTAAGCCACGCCCAAATTTTCAGATCAGCAGACATCATGGAGACGTTAACACTACGTCATAAATACGTTATCAAGATGTTATAAAATTAATGTCGTTATTGACGTCACTATGACTTGGCGAATCTGAAACTGAGTACTCGGCTTACGGGCTCTCTCGGAACTGTGCTAGATTTCAGTTTTACCCAAACCTTATATATAATCCAAGCCAAGGAAATTTGATTTACCAAAAATTTAAGAATCCAGACACAGGTGGGAAAAAGAGCCCATAATAGATAACCAAACGAACCTAACCTACCTACCATAAACTAATGAACCAAACACGTATATATATATATATATATATATATATATATATATATATATATATATATATATATGTGTGTGTGTGTGTGTGTGTGTATATATATATGTATATATATATATATATATATATATATATATATATATATATACCAGGATGTATACAAAGTTTTGTCCGATGAATAAACGCAGATATTCTTGTAATTATGAGGTCTATGGCTACTGAAATTCGGTTGATTTATTTAATATATAATTCTCGTGCTTCGAACACTATGCGTAGGCTATGCGTAGGCTAGGCGCGACATAGCGCCTAGCCTACCCGACCGTCAGCCATCATCATTTTCTCTTCATTCATTTCTCGCTGCATTTATCATTTATTGCTTATTTTTAAGCATGGAATTTGAACGAAGAGACGTACGTAAGCTAATTTATTTCTTCTGGAAACGTGGAATGTCACCTGCAATCATAGCAGCAGAGATGAATTCGACACTTGGTGCTGAAACAACAAATGAACGTACATGTCGTCGGTGGGTGGCTCAATTCAAGGAAAACAATTTCAATGTCGATGATAAACCACGTTGTGGTCGACCATCACTGGATTTGAACACAGGTATACAAAACTTTCTGGATACAGAGAAGTATGCTACGACTAGGAGTATTGCATTAGAACTGGGAGTTTGTCACAGAACAATTCAGCAGCATCTTATTCAGATGGGGAAACGTTATTTATCTAATCAATGGATTCCACATTATTTAACTGTTGAACAAAAGGCAAACCGTGAACGAATATGTTTAGAGTTGTTGGAGAAATATGCTGCAAATGATTTCTTGGGACAATTAATTACAATGGACGAAGTTTGGATCTATTGGGACAATGATGGCAGCTATCACCATATGAGTTGGAGAGGAGATGGTGATATCCCAAATGTGGAAGTTCAACGGACGTTGACCATTCGTAAACATCTGCTCTCGGTATACTGGGACTGCAAGGGTGTTCTCCTTTTGGAGGTATTGCCACGTGGACAAACAATAAATGCTGATATTTACTGTCAGCATTTAGATCGCTTGAAGGTAGCAATTCAGCAAAAACGTCGGCGACTAGTTAATGGGGGATACCACCATCTTCACTACCTCCATCATAACGCGAAGCCTCATACAGCTGCTAAAACTGTTCAGAAACTGCGCGATCTCGGTTTTACAGTATTGCCACATCCCCCATATTCACCAGACCTCGCACCGTCTGATTTTTACCTTTTCTCCCCACTTAAATCTTCAATTCGTGGTAGGAAGTTCTCATCTGCGGAAGAAATTCACGCTGTTCTAGATGCCTGGATTACCGCTAAACCACGGACATTCTTTGCACATGGCATCAGGAAATTGCCAGGAAGATGGCAAAAATGTATTGCAAATAAAGGCGATTACTTTGAACATCTTTCTACCACTGAAGATTAATTATGTTTGGTTTTATTGAATAAATTTTATTTATCGGACAAAACTTTGTATACAATCCGTATTAATATAATAGGCATCAGCCACAAACCGGTGGTGATATGCTGCTTCGTGCAACCGTCACCCTACTGTTTTTGCTGACACGCCCATATGTAGTCTCTCCTGGCCGGCGACAGCAAGTAACCATGTCAACACCACGGTTAGGCCCATCAACGTCATTTCACAAAGACAAACATTTATAAGTATATATAAATATGTTTATGCTAGTATAACCGTGGATTATTCTTATGTGATTTTGATAATCAGTTACTATTATTCAGATCGAAACTGTTAACAAGTTCTTTGTTTCCCACTAACTCTCTCTGCCCCTCTACCTCGCTCTCTCTCACACTGTCTCAATCTTTTTCCTGCTCAATGTCAATACATATATACAGGGTGTCCCAAAAGTCTCCATACATAGGGAAAATTAGCACTTTTTAGCAAAATGTAACTTTATTTACAAAACATTCTCTACATGATTGCCATTTCTTTGAAAACACACACGGATGCGTCTCTCCCACTCATGGTGAACTCGTGTTAACACATTTGGTGTTATGGACGTAATTGCACTTCGAATGCGTTCCTTTAGGCGATCCATGTTCTGTATCTTTTCCTGGTACACCATGGCCCCGTGGAGTGGCCTCCGAGGTTCCCAGATCTCAGTCCACTTGATTTGTACCTGTGGGGGCACTTGAAGGCCATGGTGTACCAGGAAAGTTACATTTTGCTAAAAAGTGCTAATTTTCCCTATGTATCGAGACTTTTGGGACACCCTGTATATAACCGTGTAGATTCATAAGTTAGTAAAAGTTTAAAGCTGCACACCGACTCTACAAACAGCTTTATTAGTATTGTTACATAATGATTTAATATACCCGAGACTAGTGGGTGAGGAAGAGGAATGAGGAAGTGTGGAGGATCTACAGATCTACAGAAGCTAAGGCTAACAAAGACCCTAAGATCCACTCTTAGGTTAGCCCGAGAGAAAGGAAAGAGTAGGGGGTTAAGAGAAGAGAATAAGGGGTTAAATAAGTAACAACACCTATCACTCGTGGGTTAACATTCTTTCAGAAAAAGAGGAAAAAAACTCACCATCATCATCCGCCGTCCACTGCAGACAAGTCGGAAAAATAGTCGGAGAGAATAGGAAAGATTGCAGAACGGTCCTCTACTCCATAGGGAGGTAGAGCCCACTCTGCCGTAAAAAGATTAAGAGAAGTAAAATAAGAACGCTTACAAACCATGCAATACATTCTTAACTCAAGAACAACACACTCTTAACTCAAAGCAACACATTCTTCCAGCTGTTGCAGACCGATCTTCTACTCCATAGGGAGGTAGAGGATGCAGCCCTCTAGGCTGGAAAGGCGTGAAAGATGAAAAGAAGTAAAATAAGAACGTATTACAACACATTCTTAACTCAAACATTATCATACCATGCAAACTACAGACATGCAATAAAGGAGAGAAAAAAACAAAGTATAAAGAATAACAAAACGTGGGTTAATTTACTGAACAAGCTACAACTAAGTTCGTGTTAGTCTATTTCTTTTTTTTGTGCTGGCCTGTCACAAGCTGGCATTAGACGTCAACAGACTCATCCCCTATTATGACCCCAAGAGCTCCTGTTGCCAATTTTTTATTATTTTAAACGTTAATATTTTTTAACACTTTGGGTGCCACGCCCAAATCCGCAAAAATTTCCCACCAGCCCATTTTTTTTTTTGTGTGAATTAATAATAGGCATGAATAGAGAAACAGAAATGCATAAGAAATTTTTAAAAATTCTAATAATTTTTTTAAATATATGCATTTTTATTTTTTTAAATAGTCACCCCTTATGAGCCCATGGCACACCCATGTGTGTGACAAGTAACAAATTTAGCCTTTCTGGTCATGGCACAACCATGTGTGTGACATTTTTTTTCATTATTTTCTCTTTTTTTCAGATTCTATTATAAATATATTTAAAATTATAATCTTAAAATTATTATCTTATGTTTACATAACTATATATTTTATAAAATAAAGAAGAACATGCCACCTGAGGTAATGAGTGCAGACCTGAAAAAAAGGGGAAATGATTGCAATGGAAGAACAAAACGGAATAGTTGTATTGAAATGGAAAGATGCCAGAGATGTCCGGTTATTATCAACAAAACACAGTCCTGAACTTGTGGAAATTAGAGAGAGAAGAGAGGGAAACTGAAGAACCAGGCCCATCCATACACAAGAAAGGCAAAGAAATCGTAGGAAAAGTGGAAAGAAGCCCTTAGGAATTATTGCATACATAGGGGAAGACCGGAATAGACATCTCTGACCAGATGGCATCCTATGAAACGGCACTTAGGAAGGGTATAAAATGGTACCGCAAGCTTGCCATTGCACTTCTATTAGGAGTCTCAGTGTGTGAATGCTTGGATTGTGTATATAAAAAAGTAACTGGCAAAAAGATGCAACTGAAAGAATTCAAAGAGAAAATAACTTTGGCACTCCTGGATTTTGAAGAGACTTTACCCCGGCAAAGGAGACCAGCGTCTACATCACATTTAATTCTTGAAAAGAAAAATGTTCAAGGAAAAAAGATCAGAAGAAGATGCAAACAATGTTATGAAAAAATCACAAAAGAGAGAGGCAGAGAAGAAGCAAGGAAACATGCTAAGAATGTGCATACGTATTGCAGCTCTTGCCTGGGGAAACATTCTTTTGTCTAGAATGTTTTAGAGATTTTCATAAATAAATTACAAAATTATATTCACATAAAAGGCTTTGTATTTTGTAATCAAATAAAAGGATTTTTTTTTATATAAAAATGTATTTGTGTTTATTTCCTAAATAGATTAAATAAGTATTTCATGTAAGTCTTTGTAACCAAAAACAACGGAAGTAAAAAAAAAAAAAAAAAAAAAAGGGTTCCACCATCCACCTGGCTCCACGTGCCGGAACCTGGATGCAGTTACTTATATCATTATAGTTTTATCATTATAGTATTATTTTGTGCATTATACATGCACATAATAATACAAATAAAACATAAAAATGCTAAATATATTTCACTATAAACTGATTTGAGTAACTGTAACAGAACACTGGATATTTAATAAATTTTGTCCCCAACGACCAAGTATAATATATAAAAATTTTCCTCAGAGCCCACAGATTTCAAATAACATAGTAATTTCCCTATACTGTCACATATATTTGTGTGCTGCGCTCAGGAGTTGAAAAATGTGTGTCACACGTATGTGTGTGCCATCGCCAGAAAAAAAAAAAAACTGGCACACACATACGTGTGACGTGGCACCCAAAGTGTTAAAATGCCTATCTAGACTGTTTTTAAACACATTAACGCTGGTAGAGTTCACGACGGGCGCGGGAAGATTATTACATTTATCAATTACTTTAAACGTAAAGAGGTTTTTAGCGATATTAGTAATGAAACGTTTGCCACGCAACTTAAATCCGTTATTACGAGTATTGCTATTATCGAAAGTGAACAGTTTGTCAAATTTACGTTATCGATGTTATTAACGATTTTGAAAACTTCAATAAGCTCCCCCTTTAATCTCCTAGTTTCGAGTGAATGCAAGTCTAACTCTTTAATCCTATCTTCATAAGGCTTGTTGCGAAATGACGGAATTAGTTTCGTGGCACGACGCTGAAAGCTTTCTAACGTATCAATATCCTCACGCAAATACGGGCACCAAAACTGAACGGCATTCTAAAAGAGGCTTCATTAGGGACTTGTAAAGGGGCAATATAATATCCTTCGATTTAAATTCGAAATTACGCGCTATGAAGCCTAACATCCTATTAGCTTTTGCGCAAGACTCCAGGCACTCGTTCCTAACTTTTAAATCGTTAAATACGCGTACGCCTAAATCTACTTCCTCTTCAACGCTCGCTAACTCTCTATCATCCATCGTGTACGTGTAATTATTGTTACGAGAACCTATATGCAAAACTTTACATTTGTCTACGTTAAATTGCATCTGCCACTTATCCGTCCACTCCATAATCCTATTTACATCGTCTTGGAGCCTATTTCTATCGTCCTCGTTAACAACCTTACCGCCTATTTTAGTATCGTCCGCGAATTTTGACACGTTACTAATCAATCCTACATCTGTGTCGTTAATGTAAATTACGAATATCAATGGGCCTAACACTGAACCCTGTGGGACACCGCTACCTACATCCAACCACCCCGATTCACTACCATTAACAACGACCCTTGTCTCCTAGCACGAAGCCATTCCTCTAACCAGTTAGCTACCTGACCGCGTATACCGCGCGCTTTAACCTTGGCAATTAATCTTCTATGAGGAACTGTATCGAACGCCTTTTTAAAATCTAAATAAATAACGTCAGCCGCTCTATGACTATCGTATTCGCGCACTATTTCGTTATAAAATTCTAACAAATTAGTTAAACAAGATCTATAGCGTCAAAACCCAAGCTGACTACTATTAATAAAATCTCGACTTTCTAAGTGATCGACGATACGATCCCTAACTACGGATTCCAAAAGTTTACCGACAATTGACGTTAAGTTGATGGGCCTATAATTGCTAGCTACTGTGCGGTCGCCTTTTTTAAAAATGGGCGTGACGTTAGCTAATTTGAAGTCTTCAGGAATAATCCCCGTTTCGAGTGACTGATTAAAAATCTTCGTTAAGGGGCCTACGAAAACATTTTTCAAATCTTTCAAATGTCTGGGATAAAAAGCGTAAGGGCCTGGAGCCTTGCTAACTTTTAGCCTGTCGATATAATGCGCAATCTCACCCTCGTAAACAGTTATTTCATCCAAAATAGTCTCGCTACTAAATGGAACGATATCGTCCACGTCGGGGACATTATTTACGTCTTCTTCGGTAAAAACTGTCGCAAAAAAGTTATTGAAAATACCCGCCATCGCCTGAGCGTCAGAAGCCAAAACGCCATTAACATCCACTAGAGGGCCTATGTTTTCTTTTATCGGCTTACGATTATTGACATATTCAAAAACTTTTTTGGGGTTATGTTTACTATCTGCGGCTATAGGTTATCTCTAAATTATGCTTAGCATTCCTAACTGATCTTTTAACCTGACGTCTAAGCTCGATATATCTATTAAAGTTAGCTGCCGTGCCAGTGCGCTTATTAAGTTCATACGCTTTGTTACGCTCGTTTATGAACTCGCCTATTTCACTAGTCCACCACTTGGGCCTACCATGATTTCTAGCGCGCTTCGGCCTACGAGGAATAAACTCCCTTTCAATATTTATAAAACTTTCATTAAACGCCTCCCAATGCAAATTTGTGTCATTACCCATAAATAAGTTATCCCAGTCCACTACTCTCATCCTATCCGCAAAACTATCAAAATTAGCCCTACGAAAATCAGGGACTTCTATTACGTTACTATCCTTAGTGTTTTTTATCAATAACTTAAACCTAAGAATTTTATGATCACTACATCCTAAACTCTCGCCTACTTCTAAACCTTCGACTATATTTTCGCCGTTCGTCATCAGCAAATATAAAATATTGTCACCGCGCGTTGGTTCGATAACCATCTGTCGTAAAAAATTATCTACCATGAACTCAATCTCAAACCCTCCTCATTACCAGTAAAAGTCTCGTAATTAACATTAGGGCAGTTAAAGTCTCCGACAATTATACTGTTCCGATTGTCAATAAAGTTACCAAGAAGTGAGTAAAATCTAATATCGTTATCGAGGGGTTGAAGCGGGAGGTCTATAAACAACAAAATTAAAACTAATACTACGTGCCCTAACTTCAACGCATATCGCATTAATTGCTGCTGGAAAATCAATCTTAACCTCGATAGCCCTAAGGGAATTACGAATGTACAGGAAAAGGCCGCCACCAATCCTATGTAACCTATCATTAGTAAAGAGTTTAAAACCCGGTGTATCAAGTTCCACCAACAAGTCCCGAGTCACGATATTTAACCAAGTTTCAGTGATAGCAACTACCCAACTATATCGTAGTTGCCGGAATAAATTATCGCCTTAAATTCGTTTAATTTATTTCTAATACTACGCGCGTTACAATAAAAAACGTTTAAGTTATTTTTTACCACGGGGCAGCGTTTTAAACTATTTTTCACGTCGGGCCCGCGTTCCCCGGACACACAACGTTTAAAGAAGGCTTCGACCTATACAGCTTTCGTACGTTTTCGTCAATTAACCTACCTAGCCTAGCATTACCTATTTCATTAAAATGCACCCCCCATCTTTTATAAAAAGGCTAGGATCACTGAATTCGGACCACAGCTTTACAAAGGGTACAGTTTCCTCAGCACAATTCTCTTCTAATTTAGTATTAAAAAATATCGTTTTAGACGTAATCCTAAGACCCAAACTGTGCCTAGGGGTAATACCTAAAACTAAAAACCTATCTCACCTCGCCTTTAAGGACCTAATTAACCTCCTATATCTCTCCAAAAGGTCAGGCACTCTCGTATCGGGCCTATACGAGTCGTTGCCCCTTACCATCGTCACCAATATCGAATGACGGGAGGCAACGTCAGTCCTGTCCACTTCGTCTGTAACTCTGTCAACCCTGGCCCCTGGGAGACAGACCATCCTCCTGTTGGTTACGGAACGTTACACGGGGTGGGTGGGTTAGATTTTAGTAAAAATAGCGTTACGTAATTTTTGAACGGCGCCTTACTTGTATGTCGATGATATATGTTGTTGGACTCAGTTGTCCCCCCTCCACCTCACCTTCCCCCAGTTGGGGTACCTTGACTATTGCTGCGGCGTTGCCACATATACGGAGTCGCCTGTGAGGCGAGGAGCATTACATATGCGGGCAACTGTACATAAAAACATGAGCATACGGCTTCCAAACTTACCTTGGTGAACTGACTGTGAAAGATCCCTTCCATTCCTCGTGATAAACCAATGACAGCCACTTCTCCCTTTACTACTTGATCGACAGGAGGTTCAGAAAAAGGGGGCAACATGGAATCAAAGAATCTTCGGAACAACGAACCTTCTGGAGACTTCTGTAAGTTATATATATATTATATATATATATATATATATATAAATATATAAATATATATATATATATATATATATATATTAGTGGTGAACAGGATATCCACATCCGCATCTGCGGATATCTGCATCATTTTTAACATCCGCATCCGCACTTGACTGCGGATGTTATGCGGATATTACCTCTAATAAATTATGCAATTTACAATTAAATTAGCTTATAAAGTAGCTTATAAGGCTCAGTCATGCACATTTCATGTAAAGTACTAATTATTAATGAACAAACAAATATATAAACCTGAAAATATAAATACCTGGCAAAAGAGAAAATTGAATGAAACTTGTTTCGTTGAATTTTCTGTCGCTGAAACTCTTGAGAAAGTTATTATTTTTATCATAATGAAAACATTAATATTAATTTTAATTCTTATGCATTGCCTGTCATAATAGTAATATCACGAAATTTTAAAAATTATGTCATATATTCATAATTCTATATTATATTGATAGATTAACTAAATATCCGCATCCGCAGATATTGAAATTAAAAATCCGCATCCGCAAATGTTGAAAAACTGACATCCGGTCATCCACTAAATTATATATATATATATATATATATATATACAGGGCTTCCCAAAAAAATTTATACACACTTTAAATAATTATAAAGGCAGTGTTTATTAAAATACATTTCATTTTCAAAATGTAATAGAATCTACAGACATTATTTAATTGTTTTGTCAACGCCTGTTTTCAAACTGACGTCCGTTCTGGTCCAGGCACTGCTGATAACGCGAAGTAATGGAATCGCAAACATCACGAAACATTTCGTTTGGCATTTGTGTGCATTCTCGTTCAATGGCTGCTCTCAATTCAGCGACTGTTGCAGGTTTTATAGCGTAGACTTTGTCTTTTAAGTATCCCCATAAAAAAAGTCTAGTTGTGTGAGGTCTGGTGAACGCGGAGGGTATTCTACGAAACCCCTTCGTCCAGTCCACATCCACATCGTGCCAAGTACCACTCGCAATACTCCACTCTTCGGTCCGGATCATCTTCATTAATAGCATGGACTAATCTTGGAATGTAACTTTTCCATTGACAGCGCTTCAAAATGCGTTGGACAGACGATTCTGAAATTCCTACCTCACGACTCGCTTGCCGCACAGATTTTCTTGGACTTTGGTGATACGTTTCCAGTACTCTTTCTTGCTTTGTGGGGCTTGTCGATGTCCGTGGTCTTCCGGAACGCTTCTTGTGGACATTCTGAACAGTTCCATCGGCTTCAAACTTATCTCTAATTCGAGTGATGGTAAGTCGCGTTGGTGGATCTGTTTGAAACTCCCTCCTAAACTGTCTTTGCACTTCAACTGCGTTTTCACACTTCCAGTAGCATTTTAGAATGAATTTCCTTTGTTCAAAGCTTAGTCTGACTGCCATTATTAATTCTAATGGGTTTAACTTGGAAAGAAAGAAACATCAATTGAGCTATCAGCTGTTAAAGTGTGTATACATTTTTTTGGGACGCCATATATATATATATATATATATATATATATATATATATATATATATATATTGCATGGAATATTATACCCCAAATGGACAGGAAATTCAGAGAAATTCCAGAGCAAAAGATTTAGGGGTTGTAATGACAGATGATGCGAAATTTGAAACACAAAATAAGATAGCAGTAAACAGAGCAAAGAGAATAACGGGTCAGATATTGAGAACCTTTAAACGAAGGGATAGGAATGTAATGATTCCTCTACTGAAAACCCTGATCATACCCAAATTAGAATACTGCTCAGTCCTAACTTCCCCATATAAAAAAGAAGACATTAGACAGCTGGAGGGGATCCAAAGAAGCTTCACAGCCAAGATCAATGGGTGCAAAGAACTAAATTACTGGGAAAGGTTACGAGAACTAGACCTATATTCACTGGAAAGGAGAAGAGAGAGATACACCATTATTTACACTTGGAAAATAATGGAGAAACTAGTCCCTAATCTTACTCTGAATCCCATAACTCCCAAACAACGATGGAAAGTAGAAGCGGTAGACTGTGTCGTATTCCCAAATTGAAGGCGAGACAGGGAACATCCTTAACCCTGAAAGAAAATAGTTTTGTAGTGAGAGGACCAAAACTGTTTAATCAGTTGCCCAAAGGCCTAAGAAACACGAAGGGAGTTGCAGTGGAAATCTTCAAAAGAAGACTAGACGCCTGGCTCAGAACAATCCCCGATGAGCCGGGCGTACCTGGCTATGTGAGGTGGAGAGCGCAAGAATCGAACTCACTACTTCACCAGGCCAACTCGAGAGGAGGGGCGACAAGCTTGACCTTCGCGAAATGAGAAATCATCGCGCGGAACCTTTGTAAGGTTGTAAGGTAAGGTTATATATATATATATATATATATATATATATATATATATATATATATATAATATTTAGGAGAAATCCAATGACAAGGAGAAATGTAAATGCCATGAAAAGTCTTCTTTAATGCGCAACGTTTCGAGCAAATACGCTCATCTTCAGGCTGTATGATAACATTGTGAAATTAAAATCAATAATTGAATGAAAAACCAGACAAAGAAAATTTCTATAACCTATTCATAAAGGCAAACTTTAAAAGACTGAAAAAAGAGGGTTAATTTCTAAGTTATACAGATTTACATTTAAAATTAAGAAGCTATTTTTAAATACATATAGTAAATGTGAAATTAATACACTGGAAAAATTAACAATAGTACACTGGAATAATGAAACTAACGAACCTTTCACTGCAATTTCCGAGGCTAGACTGATTTAAGCACAAAACGGGAAAACATAAGATAAGATAAGATAAGATAAGATAAGATAAGATGGTGAGGGCGATTGGGGAAGGGGGGATTATAAGGAATTGGGGAAGGAGGAGGGATTATAAAAAGTTTAAAGGGACGGCTGATGAGTCAACATTTAACGTCGGGGTCAAAGTTTTAATATAAAGCGATTCCAGAATTCTAAGTGAGTTGGGACAAGTATTACAACCAAGAATTTTAAAATTTTCTAAGGTAAATTTTAAAAACTAAAGAAGTTTCTAGCATTCGAGAACACAGATCAAATGTAAAACTGATGTCACTTTAGAAAATTTTAAAATTCTTGGTTGTAATACTTGTCCCAACTCACTTAGAATTCTGGAATCGCTTTATATTAAAACTTTGACCCCGACGTTAAATGTTGACTCATCAGCCGTCCCTTTAAACTTTTTATAATCCCTCCTCCTTCCCCAATTCCTTATAATCCCCCCTTCCCCAATCGCCCTCACCATCTTATCTTATCTTATCTTATCTTATCTTATGTTTTCCCGTTTTCGTTTTGTGCTTAAATCAGTCTAGCCTCGGAAATTGCAGTGAAAGGTTCGTTAGTTTCATTATTCCAGTGTACTATTGTTAATTTTTCCAGTGTATTAATTTCACATTTACTATATGTATTTAAAAATAGCTTCTTAATTTTAAATGTAAATCTGTATAACTTAGAATTAACCCTCTTTTTTCAGTCTTTTAAAGTTTGCCTTTATGAATAGGTTATAGAAATTTTCTTTGTCTGGTTTTTCATTCAATTATTGATTTTAATTTCACAATGTTATCATACAGCCTGAAGATGAGCGTATTTGCTCGAAACGTTGCGCATTAAAGAAGACTTTTCATGGCATTTACATTTCTCCTTGTCATTGGATTTCTCCTAAATATTAAATTGAAGCTCTGTAGAAGCAACCCGCATGATTATATATATATATATATATATATATATATATATATTTTTTTTTTTTGGCGATTGAATCTTTCCTAGGGAATCGGATCCTTATAAGAAATATGAAAACCAGGACGATAGTTTCAAGCATTTATTATAAAGATTTCGACCAGCGGCAGGGATCATCTTCAATGCAGAACTAAGATATAAACTAAAATAAATTAAAATAATACAAAAAATTAAAAATTAAATGAAAATGAATGAAAAATGAAGTGTATGAAAACAATAATTTAAAATATTAATTGACAAAGTAAGAGTAAAAGGAATACAAAAACTAAACATGTATAAAAATCCATAACATTAAATAATAAAGTATAACAAGAAAAACAAAGTAAAAAGCGGGTTGAAATATTGCCTTAGCACACATCCTCTGAGCCTAGAAGAAGAAAAGTGATTGGGAGGTAGAACAAGAAAAGAATTATGGGTGGAAACTGGTTGGTTGGTACATTGTAATTTTATGAAACAAATAGTTTAACTTATAAATTTTACATATTTAAAGAAGGACTAAGATTTTTAATACAGTGCGTTCGAAAAGTCTCTCCGCAGTCAAACAACACTTGAAAAAAAGTTTTTGACAACAAGTGTAGACGAGTTGCTCTGTGCCTGCAAAATGGTGGAAAACATTTTCAACACATGCTGTAAAATCAAAATGTTATGTAATAAAATCACTAAATCATGGTTGAATGAAAACTTTGTAGTTTTTCAATTTCCTATGCTTTTAACATAGCACTGCGGAGAAACTTTTCGAACGCACTGTATATAATGACTTTATAATCTTACTATCGAATTCAGAGGACTGGAATGACAGAATAAAAAATTGATTTATGTTTACTAAGTGGTCGGTCTGTTCACTATGATCACGAATGGCAGTATTCAGGGGTAGTCATGGGGCGGCCTGTTCAGTGGGAAAAAATAAACCTGTGCTTGTCTATCTGTTTAAGTTGCAGGCCAGTTTCTCCCACATAGTAGGCATTGCAGCCTGCACATGAATAGAGGTAAGCAACGGAGGACATACCGTAACGAAAGCAGGGAGACATTCTTTGTGGCGGCATAAATTATAAATGGAAGAAGAATTTACAGTATATTAATGAATTTAAAATTACACTGAGGGAATGACCTGTAGAGGGCATCTTTGACGAGTCTGTTCATTTTGCGGATAACATGAAGAGAAAAGGAAGTTTGATATAAACATCCAGTTTTGGAACATTAGGAATTGGGTGCTTTGGCTCAAAAACATCACGTAAGAATTGATTGACAATTTTCAGAGGTGTGACGGGTATAAATTTTTACTGAAAAACTGTTGTAAATAATTAATCTCAAAATGAGATGAAGTCCCGTTGGAGCATATGAAGTAGTTCCTATGGCTCTTGGACACAATACTTGACATCTTGAAACGAGGTACTATTGAACTAAAGAAATTAGTTCCAAGAAGAGTAGTGGTTTTTATTTTGAAAACAGTGGTTAAAAAATGATTAGGAGAACGAGTAGCTGAAACATCAAGGAATGATAGAGTCCTCAATGATAAATGTCCTCAAGAATTCCGGCCTTGGCATAGAAACGTTATGTTGATGATTGTTTTCTCATATTCCATTGTAGAGAACATCTTCCTAAGTTTCTTAATTATATTAATCATTTTTACCCTAATTTAAAGTTTTCCCCGCGAGATGGAAACTGAATGGACTCTATCATTCCTTGATGGTTCAGCTACTCGTTCTTCTAATCATTTTTTAACCACTGTTTTCAGAAAAAAGACCACTACTCTTCTTCGTACTAATTTTTTTAGTTCAATAGTACCTCGTTTCAAGATGTCAAGTATTATATCCAAGATCCATAGGAAATACCGGATATGCTCCGACGGGACTTCATCTCATTTTGAGATTAATCATTTGCAAGTTTTTTAATCATAATTTATACCCATCACACCTCTTTCAAATTTGTGTCAATCAATTCTTAAGTGATGTCTTTGAGCCAAAGCATCCAATTCCTAATGTTCCAAAACTGGATGTTTATATCAAACTTCCTTTCCTCGACCATTTTACCCGAGAAATGAACAGACTCGTCAAAGATGCCCTATACAGATCTTTCCCTCAGTGTAATTTTAAATTCCTTAATATTAATTCTTTAATTTATAATTTTTGTCACCACAAAGAATGTTTCATGTTCATGTTCAAGTTTAGGGAGTGTAACGTGCCGACCAATTCATTTGCTATCTGAGTATTTGAGTGATAAATGCTCTAATGTGACAATGGGACGAGATTCATCTCAAGAATGGTCGTTTATTTAATCGACGGAAAACGACCCTGGATGAATATAGGTCAAATTTTCCAACATTCGAAATCGCTGACCATACTCTTCCACAAATCTATTTTAATCTAGTAGTGGACTTGTACCAATCCGTGTAATAATGGATAGTAACTACTGTATATATGTAACTTTCTCCAGTGAACACGACTGTATTTTCTTTTCTTATCATTACCATGTAGTCATTTATTCACAAATTCACTTAACCTCAAACTCTCTCTCTTCAGCATCTAAAATCTTAAAAGATTCGAATTTTTCAGCCAAATCAAATTGTTTTTGTATTACATAAAAACCACGTAACCATTTACTCATTTCCAAATTATAATAGTTTTATAATTTTATAATAGAAGTTATATAATAGAAGTTTTACAATAAGTTTTATAATAGAAAAGGTATGGTCATTCGTGCACAGTAAGCAAATGGCAGAGGAAAGAACTTCTTCATTTGAAACCGTTCACTTATAAGGGGTTCAACAAACCCCTTAGTCGGAAGTACAAAGAGAAGAAACAGATACGCAATCCCAAAATTTTTCATGAAATAAATAGAATGAATATAGCACACTTTACCGACAGTTAGAAAAAATAATACGACACTGTGTCTAACAGTATGTTCCTTAGAGATCCCTTCTATCGAAGGGAACTCACAAATCTTTTGTAGATACGCCCCTCTGCAAGTAGGGTAACGGCAATAGAAGGCGATTACAATTATCCTCAGCTCTGTTATTTTAGATATACAAATATATCGATATACAGTAACAGATAGATTCTGAAAAGTACCATGTACGCTTTGCCCTGATTAAGTTATGCTAGTTGCAAATGTTAAACAACTTCTAACACAACCATATGTAAATTTTATGTACTTAAGCGGTATAAGTAGTATGCCTGCAAAAATGTAGAGTGCAAATCAATTGCATGCATGATGATCAAAGATACAAAGTGGGTAGGGGTAGGGGAAGTGGAGGAGGGGGTATGCAACAAGGGGAATGGGGTTTATTCACCCCAAGCTGCATGAAGGGGGAGAGGAGGTTTGAAGGGAGGCCCGGGAGAAAGACTCCCCCAAATGGGGTAACCTAACCTAATAACCCTAACCTTAATAAAGGGTATCCTAACCTAAGAAGCTAGAGAGAGCGAGAAGGAGATATTCTTGCTGGCATGTCTCGTCGCATAATGAAGTTCTTGACACTCTCAGTTGATTTAAAAGGCATAATCAGCCAGTTGTCTTAGAAGGCGTAATTGGCTTACAAGGTGTAATTGACTTATAAAGCGTTTAGAAGGAGTGTATACATATATATATTAAAGGAAAGAGAGAGAGAGAGAGAGAGAGAGAGAGAGAGAGAGAGAGAGAGAGGAGATGTTTTCGTTACCATGCCTCATAACATGAAGAGTCAGCCCAGCCAGGAGAGACTGCAAGAATGTAGCGCCAGTTGGCTTAGAAGGCTTAATTAGCCAGTTGACTTAGAAAGCAATATATATATATATTAAAGGAGAGGAGAGAGTGCAAAAATAATTGCCAGAGTGAGCTATTTAGTTTATTAATTTGTTTCTTCTGTATATATATATATATATATATATATTATATATATATAGTAATGGAGAGATGTTTTCAAAACCATGGGTCATCGCATAATGAAGATCAGCCATCGACCTTTAGCATCAGTTGGCTTAGAAGGCGTAATTAGCCAATCGTCTTGGCAATATATATATATATATAATATATATTATATTATTAATGGAGAAGAGAGAGTGCAAGAATGTAGAGCCAGCCAGTTGGCTTGTTTAGAAAACGTAGTACAGTATATATATATATATATATATATATATATATATATATATATATACACACACCTTACCTTACCTTACAACCTTACAAAGGTTCCGCGCGATGATTTCTCATTTCGCGAAGGTCAAGCTTGTCGCCCCTCCTCTCGAGTTGGCCTGTTGAAGTAGTGAGTTAGATTGTTCCGCTCTCCACCTCACATAGCCAGGTACGCCCGGCTCATCGGGGATTGTTCTGAGCCAGGCGTCTAAACTTCTTT
This sequence comes from Bathynomus jamesi, assembly GCA_023014485.1. Lineage (NCBI taxonomy): Eukaryota > Metazoa > Arthropoda > Malacostraca > Isopoda > Cirolanidae > Bathynomus > Bathynomus jamesi. Next base: position 259,778 of record JAJOZX010001194.1, on the reverse strand, counting down.
TGAAGATTCCCACTGCAACTCCCTTCGTGTTTCTTAGGTCTTTGGCCAACTGATTAAACAGTTTTGGTCCTCTCACAACAAAACTATTTTCTTTCAGGGTTAAGGATGTTCCCTGTCTCGCCTTCAATTTGGGAATACGACACAGTCTACCGCTTATACTTTCCACCGTTGTTTGGGGAGTTATGGGATTCAGAGTAAGATTATGGATTAGTTTCTCCATTATTTTCCAAGTGTAAATAATGGTGTATCTCTCTCTTCTCCTTTCCAGTGAATATAGGTCTAGTTCTCGTAACCTTTCCCAGTAATTTAGTTCTTTGCACCCATTGATCTTGGCTGTGAAGCTTATTTGGATCCCCTCCAGCTGTCTAATGTCTTCTTTTTTATATGAGGATGTTAGGACTGAGCAGTATTCCAATTTGGGTATTATCAGGGTTTTCAGTAGAGGAATCATTACATTCCTAGCCCTTCGTTTAAAGGTTCTCAATATCTGACCCGTTATTCTCTTTGCTCTGTTTACTGCTATCTTATTTTGTGTTTCAAATTTCGCATCATCTGTCATTACAACCCCTAAATCTTTTGCTCTGGAATTTCTCTGAATTTCCTGTCCATTTGGGGTATAATATTCCATGGATTTTAGGTCTTCTCTGGTAACGTCCTCATCTACAGGGTGGGCCGTAAGTTTCCATACATAGGAAAATTTAAATTATGGTCTTCACGTGCGTCGGTATTTGGATCAGCAGTTTCCGGATGCTTGGATTGGTCGGCGTGGTCCTGTGGAGTGGCCTCCCAGATCCCCAGATCTCATCCCCCTTGATTTCTATCTTTGGGGGCACTTGAAGGCCATGGTGTATCAGGAAAAGATACGAGACATAAATCATCTAAAGGAACGTTTATTTTTCCTATGTATGGAAACTTACGGCCCACCCTGTATATCAGTTAGCATGATTATGAAGAGTAGTGGAGCTAATACTGTTCCTTGTGGTGCTGAGCTGAGGACCTCTGATCTGATGAAGATACTCCTTGTACTGTAACGACTTGCCGCCGCTCACTAAGGAAATTATATATCCATTTCCCTACTTTTCCTGTTATTCCCATATATTTCAGTTTATTTATTATGATTCCGTGGTCCTACTTATCGAACGCTTTAGCAAAGTCTGTGTAGAGTACATCATAGTTTTCATTACTTTCAAGTGAATTAATAATGTTGTTGTTGTGTTCCATTAGTTGTGATAGGCATGATCCGCCCGACCGAAACCCGTGTTGGTTATCATTGTATTTTTTCTGAGTTTCCAAAAAGACATAGATTTTCTGTCTAACTATTCTTTCAAATATTTTAGTGAGATGAGATGTAAGCGACACTGGCCTATAGTTTTTGGCCTCGGATCGATCTCCTCCTTTATATATTGGGACTATGTTCGCGTTCTTCAGGATGCCCGGTATTTCTCCCGTGTCTAATGATCGTCTCCATATCCAGTATGGGGGCTCAGCGATTGCATTCTTGCAGATTTTGATCAGTGTGGCATTCCATTTATTCGGTCCTGCCGCTGAGTGTGTTTTTAGTTTCCCTATGGCTTGTGTAATATCATCCGTCGTAAAGTCGAAATCTGTTATACTTTCCCCTTGTGGTCTTCTTCAAAGAACGCGTTTCTATTGCATATCAATTTGTCAGTTTTTGGAATACTGAAAGATGATTCATACTGAGCTTTTAATATTTCAGATACTTCTGTTGGATCATCAGATAAATCACTGTTCTCATTTTTTAAAGGTCCGATAGTCGCATGGTTTTTCGACTTTCTTTTTGCGAAATTATAGAAGTACTTTTGAGTTAGCCTTTATCGCTTCTATAGCGTCATCTTCTTTTTCTGTATGCTTCTCGATTAGTTCCTGTATGACGACATCGATACTTTGTAGTTTATCATTTAATATTTTCTGATGTTGTTATCTTTACAATTACTTAATTTTGCAGTTACTCTTTTTCTCTTTCGGAACAATGCCCTCTTTTGTCTTTCGAACCTGCTTCTCTTTCCTTTTTGTTTTATCTTTGGGACATGTTTTTCCACAATTTCTAACGTCTTCTCCTCTAACGTCATTAGCATCTCTTCCGTTGTCTTGGCCTCGAAAATGGTTTTCCAATCTATTACTTCCATGCTGGATGTCACATCTTCCCAGTTTATAGCTTTGGAGTGAAAATTAAAAATTTCGAATTTGCTTCTTCCTGTTGTGCGTGTTCTTTCCTTTCCTGTTGCCTTTATATTAGTAGTTATTTCAAAGATGTTGTGGTCTGATATCATAGTTGGGGATATTTCTACATTATCAATTAGATTACTGTTGTTTGTGAATACCAAATCTAGGCAGTTGTTTTACCTTGTGTTTTCTGTTATTTCTTGCGTTAACATAAATTCATCAGCTAAAGCTAGTAGCATTTTTACCTGATCCTGGTCTTCTCGTGTACGCCACTTGTCCTGGTGTATACATATATTTTTTCCTATCCTTTTATATTTCATGAATGGGAAATTAAAATCACTACAGAGAATAATATTTCGGATTGGAGAGTGTACATCTTTTACTAAGTTTCTTACCTCTGTAATGGAATCTGAAAATTTTGAGGTTGGCGTGTTTGGGGGTCTGTACATTACAATTAGTACCATATTTAATTTTTCAATTTTTGCTGCCACACATTCTACGTAGTTGTTTGAGGTACTTATAGCCATTTCTGCTATGTGCCTTTCGCGTGTGTAAATAGCACATCCTCCTTTACGTCTCACTGTTCTGTCGGCTCGGAGGATGTTATAGTTGTCAATTTGTATTTCTTTTTTGTCAATACAGGACTCACAATTTTCACAGTTCGCCTGGCAGTCCTTTAGATGAGTTTCCGTGAGGCATGCAAAGTCTGCTCCGGCTTCTTGCATGAGTCCTTTCAGGTATACAACTTTGTTCGTGGAATGGTTTGATTTAAGGCCCTGTACGTTGGCTAGGATTATTTTTATGCTTTCTCTTTCTTTTTCGCATACAGGTGGTTCCGATTTGTTTTCCAATGGGGGTGCCGGTTTCGTTGCCTTGTGGTCCTCCGAGAATTTACCTCTTTTTATCTTTGTCGGTACCTGTTGTCCCGATAACGCATGAAGTGCCTTTGTTCGTACCTTCTGTCCGGCTCTCGGATTTCTATATTTATATTTGTCAGCTGGTTTTGTAATTGCTGGAGAGTATTTAGCAGCTGAAATGTGTTGGCTGCGTCTAAAAAATTGCCACCCTTCTTTGATGTTCGTTTTTTCTGTTCCCTCATTGCGTTCCTTTGAGGGTGGTGGTATCGGCATTCTTTTTCGTATTTGCAACTTTCATAAGTGTTGCAGACCGTAAGATGGTGGAACATGCATTTCTTATCAAACTTGCAGTATCCACTTGTGTAATGCATTTTGCATAATGTGGGATGTGCATATGTTACGCCCCATTTGTGTAAAGTCCCAATTCATGAACTGGGCAATATAACTGCCTATTTCATGAAATGGGCAACTTACTGGCCATTACATGAAATGGGCATTTATATTGCCCAGTTCGTGAAATGGGCAATCACGTGTATGACCTTTAAAATCTTATACAATTCTACAAAATGGGCAAGCAAAATTCCGTCCATTTCATGAACTACTCGCCTGCGCATGAAACAGCCGTGCTGCAAGTATCACCTAAGGACGTATCACAAGACGATGCTGCTGTACACCCTGCTGTACTTGCACGGTATAAAGCTCATGAGGGCATAGTGCTACAAGCAGAAAAAATGTTGACGCGAAGTGAAAAAAACGTTGCCAGTGGTCGACGTTGGTCATAATGCAGCAGTTACAGTATCTCAATTTGATCGTAGTAAAGGTAATCCTCCTAATATAATAGGTAGAATTCTTGCTAAGGACGACGGTGGCTACACAGTAAGAACAAAGTCGGAGTAATAATTGGTAAACTTTCAAGGAATCGGTTTGAATTTGTTCACTGTGCTGGTTTTAAATCTAGTGATATTCCCTCAAACAAACTAAGCATTCGCGAAATCGTTAAACTCCAGACTGTTTGTGGAGGGCAAAGGTTCAGGAGGTGCCATTGTAGAAGTAATTGTCTAACTAAACGATGTTTATGTTTGAAAAATAATCTTCGTTGCAACAGCGCCTGTCACAGTCACAAATCCTGTGAGAATGTAGACTAATCATTATCACTTGCCTTATCTCTTTTTAATGTTTTACTTTTTAATAAATGATTCAGTCGAAATTTTAAATTTCCTTCATACAGATGCCCATTTCATAAAATGGGCAAGCTAAATTCCGCCCATTTCACGAACTGGGCAATATAAATGCCCATTTCATGTAATGGGCAGTAAGTTGCCCAATTCATGAAATAGGCAATTATATTGCCCAGTTCATGAATTGGGCAATTACACAAACAGGGCATAACACATATATGTATTGCCCATCCCGATATCTGCAGTTTCCTTTCGCGTAGTATTTGCATACGATATTTTCTACGCTTCTGCTTTCTTTCTTATTATTTTCCAAGTTCTTAGTTTTGGCATTATCATTATTTTTCTTTGGCTGTTTATTTTCTACGTTTTTAGTTATTATCTTTTTATCATTTCGCTCGTTGGACCGTTTGTCTACTTCGCAACTTTTACTTATTTCTTTCCTTTCATCTATGTCTTCCTTCCGTATTATATTGTTTATATTGTTATTTGTTATTAAATTGTTGTTCGTTATTATGCTGTTATTCGTTATTTCGTCTTCTCTCTCATCCACCCTGTTTTTCGTTGGGACCATTCCGGACCCATGTATCCCCATCATTTCATTCTTTTTTTGTAACTTTCGAGTCTGCTATCTCCATTTCTTTAAAGACCGCGAAAGAATTTACTGTCTGTGTACATGCGCCACATAGAAATTTGATCCCTACGACGTGTTTCGCGTTCGAGACAAGAGTTATTTCCCTATCATTCCAATTCATGCAATTAAAGTCGTTTAATCGTTGACAGAAATCACATCTAATCGCTAGGTTTTCCGTTGTTACTAAATTGCACAAATTACAGATTAAGTGAGAATTTGGATCCATATCCATGCTATTCCTTAATTAGTGTAAGAAGAAATACCCAGACAAATTCTTTATTTATTTATTTTTATTTTTATTCCTGTTTCTTTCCTTTCGATGGTCGAGGGTATTTCGAGGGTTTTCTGACCTTTGCGTTTTCTGACCTTTTTCCTGCTTTGTTTCAAACTTTCTCGAATGCCAACCGTATTTCATTTTGAATATATACGTTAAAATTGGTGATAAATTATGTAAACTGTATTGCACTTTCTTAATTTTGATGAATTTCACTTTATAATTTATATGCACGGATTCACTGATACTTTATACACTTTCGGGTGCAAATAGAATAAACCGCCGAGTAGATTATTCCCTTCTAATTTGGGTGTTAAATAGAGAGAGCAAAACAACACGTCTATTCGCCACATGGTACAAGCAACAACAACATATATATACATATATACACATATATTTTTATTTATTTATCCGAATTAAAGCACACATGCATCAAAAACAATACCGTTTATATATACTGTATATATATATATATATATATATATATATATATATATATATAACACTAGGGTGGAGCGAAATACACTTTTTTTCAAAAATCGAACTTGGGTAGTCGGGAAAAGGTGCCATTTGGTGTAAATGTAATCACTGTAAAACATCATTGCAATCGGAGTTCATTTTCAGGTGCCCCCGAGACGGTAAAGTATGCTAAAATATGTCATTTATTATATATATTCAAGAATTTGTACAAGTCAGTATATTTCAGTAGTTACTTAGCTGTAGTGATAGATACATCAGATATAGATAGATACATCAACATTACCATTCTCTCTCTCACGGACTCACTCTCTCACTGACTACAGCCTGACAGGCCAGTGTTAGCCTGGCAGCCTATTCGTTGTTCTTTCAAGATGCAGGACTCAAGTAGACCATCTACCTCGCGTACGAGGCAAGCAAACTTGTGCCCCATTTTTGGCAGTGGTAACAACTTAAATGAGAGTCAACTTCCAACTTATGAAGACGTGATGAAGTGTTTTCTCTGGGAAAGGTATCGAGTAAAGCAAACGTCAAATAAAGATCCTTCTGTAGACGTCATTGCGAAGAATCTTACAAAGAAAATAATCGATATTTACTCCAAAGCATCTATCCCAGTGCTATCAGAGAAACGTATTTTGGATATGTTAAAAGTACACCACAAGAAGTATCGAACGATATTAAAAGGATTCAAGGGGTGGCGGGAAAATGAAAGTTATAAAGAGAAAATAAATAAATTAAAAAATGAACCTAAGAAATTATTTGACATTGCTGCATGCAAGTGCAAGTGTTTTGAAAGATGCTCTTGTACGAAGGCTTCCAAAGTCCCTGTTTTAGAACGGGATTTCTTGATGGATCAACGAACATAACGAAAAATGTTCATCGGAGTAGTAGATATTGAAACAACACGAAGGCTACAAAAAACGGCAATTAGAAAATCCAGCAGCCTGAGGAGCCTAGCAGAAGGTCCATCAGAAGCAGTTGATTTATCAGAAGAAACATCGGTCTCAAGTACTGAGAGGTCCTCTGATGAATGTGGGGATAATTATGTTCCTCCCCAAAAAAGGCAGAAAAAGGAGCAGAAACTTACGGAACAGAAATCGGTTTTACCTGCTTTAGCTCTGGCGTGCGATAGAACAGGAGTGTCTGACCGCGCAGCTGCCTTGATATCAACCTCCCTCTTGCAAGATATTGGCAACATTTCTGAAGAAAATTCATCGAAAGTCATAGATCGCAGCAAAATACGACGGGAGAGGAAACGCAAAAGAGAAATAGTACAAAAAGAGGCAGCAACAGAAAGTGAAACCGCCATCGAAAGTATCTATTTCGATGGTCGCAAAGATACAACAATTATATCGGAAAAGAAAGGTTGCAAATTCTACCTCAAAAATGTTCTTGAAGAACATATTGCTGTTATTGCCGAACCTGAATCAAAATTTCTTGGCCATTTCTCACCAACAACAGGATCAGCACAAAACATAGCTACAGGTATTTTGATGTTCCTAGACGAGAAAAAAATATCGACTGAAAATATTACCGTAGTTGGATGCGATGGAACAACCGTCAACACAGGCACCAAGGGCGGTGTTTTCACATTACTTGAAGGAAAACTTGGAAAACCTTTACAATGGTTTGTTTGCCAACTACATGCAAATGAGCTCGCATTGCGTCATTTAATTCAACAACTGGATGGAAAAACAACGGGTCCGCGGGGTTTTACAGGTGTAATTGGCAAACAACTTCAAGACTGTCACAAGCTCCCTTTGAAAGAATTCTTACCAATTGATTCAGAGATACAGTCAGTCGATTTAGAGGTATTATGTTCTAACGAAAAATATCTATATGATATTCATAAAGCTGTTTCGACAGGAAATGTTCCTGAAGATTTGCCTCCCCGTAATCCAGGAAAGATGTCCCACTCTCGATGGTTAACAACAGTAAATCGAATACTCCGTTTATATATATCAACAGGAGATCCAACAGAGAATCTAATTGCCATTGTTGAATTCATAATGAAAGTGTACGCACCGATGTGGTTTCAGATAAAATAAAATTCATCTGTCGTCTATGGCGCTAGGAATGTTTGCAAAACCATACAACTATCAAAAACTCTGAAAAAAGAAACTGTGAATATAATTCGTCCAGTTATTCAAAGAAACGCATATTTCGCTCATCCTGAAAACATCCTTCTATCAATGCTGCAAGATGAACGGGAATATGTACGAGAGCTTGGATGGCGGAAAATCAAGAAAGCCAGGGAGGAAAAGAAAAGCGAAATTCGTCACTTTAAAATTCCCGAACTGAATTTTGACTGCAATGATTACACCGAGATGATCAACTGGCAAAGAAATGAAGTAACTGAATCTCCTTTTACAATAAGCCTAACAGACAGTGAAATAGAAAAACAATTAACTGAACGAGGCAAGCTTAAAATCAAGAAGTATCCCTGCCACACACAAGCAGTGGAAAGAGTAATTAAATTGGTAACTGAGGCATCATCTTCTGTTTGTGGAGTGAAATCTAGAGATGGATTCATAGAGGTCAGACTTGCCTCAAGGAAACTAATACCTAAATTTGACACCAAGTCTCAGTACTCGTTATAAGATATAATAGCAGAACTCGTTGACATCTTATTAGCAATGTTGATGACTGATTAGAAGTGCCTTGCTAGGTGGGTGGTTGGGCTGGGCACGGGTGGAACTCGATATACAGCCACCTCCTCGTGGTGAGTTCTGGGTTATTCTGACCTTATATACTATATAAGTCAGAATAAGCAAAGAGCTGTATGGAAAATAATGGTTCTTTGAGCGCCTGGGGGGCACCTCAAGATAATTAAAATTGTTCATTCTGTAAATTTTATTTGATGATTGGACTTATAATGAACCTAATACAAGCCACCGCAAAGAAGGGATGGGTTTCTTAAAAAATGAAAAAATATTGAAATCACCTAATTTTTTTCCCAAAAAACATAACTTCTATGCCCTGGGGGCACCTAAAATACTTATCCAAATGGTTTCAAACTTTGCATACCTTCATTTAAGACCATTTGGCACATTTTCCACTACCCATTTGGTTTTTAAGAAAAAGTTGGAAAAATATCCATTTTCGCTCCACCCTAATATACAACCATGAACGGTGTTATTTCATTAAATCATTAAGCAAAGCACACATCAAAAATAATATCGTATGTAACTAAATCAGATGCACGTAAAAGAAAAAGCATTTATATATTCCCATCCACGTACTTGTTTCTATCGTTTATTGAACAATAAAGCACATCATTCTGTTTATTTCAAATAATATCGATTTACATATCCCACCAACGGAGTTATTTCAGAAGAATCACTCAGCAAAGCACGTAAAGAAAAAGCATTTATATATTACCATCAGACCCGGATCTAGGGGTGGGCTATGTGGGCTGCAGCCACGGGCCCCGCATTTGAGGGGCCCCCCAAATTTTCTACATTATTTATTTTAATTAATTTTAGGTTTTTACATCTATTATTACATCCAATATGCTTATGCAGCATCAGCTTGAAGTTTCCCCCAATGTCTTAAATGCATACAGAATGTACTTGTCATTGATGGTGACCAATTGTACCGACGAACGGAGTTTTTCTAAGTTAAAGCGACTGAAATGTTGCACACGTTCAACAATGAAGCAAAAGCGATTACAGTCACTGGCAATTCTCTATGTTGAACATGCTCTGGCCAAAGAAGTCGATTTTCGAAATATTATTAATGAATTTGCACAAGAAAAGGCTCGTCGGTTCAATCGGTTGCCAGCTCATAATCAGTAGGTAGGTGTGTATAAAATTATTAATTCAGGAAAATATAATATGTAAAATTAAGTAAAATATTTGTAAAGTAATATGTTTGTTCTGAAAACTAAATAAATAAAGTAAAGTAATATGTTTCTTCTGAAAACCTTTAATTTTCCTCGTAAACAAAGCTTATAATCCTTATATAATAAAAATTGTAGCCAAGGGGGGCCCAAAAAAAAAAAATAGCCACGGGCCCCCATTCGTCTAGATCCGGGCCTGATTACCATGCACCAAAAATAATATCGTTTATTTACCATGAATAATAAAACACGTCATTCTGGTTATTTCAAATAATATCGTTTTATATATCCCCACCAGCGGAGTTATTTCAGAAGAATCACTCAGCAAAGCATGCACTTTGTATATAACTAAATCAGATGCGCGTAAAGAAAAAGCATTTATGCTTTTCACCCATCAATGCACTGTTTCTATCGTTTATTGAATAATAAAACACATCTTTCTGTTCACAATAGCCACAAAACGATTTATATAGCATGGAAATAATTATTTAACATACATGCAAGTATTTTTGGAATTAATTGTAGGGGGATCAAAAGCATTTTATATATTCTCATCAACACAAGTTCTCTCTCGCACGAAAACAGCCTAAATAATAAAACACAACATTCAGATTAAGGAAACATTTTATTGTGAAAAGCAGTTCACGGACAATACCTTATTTTCGCCACATATTAAACATTTTTTTAGAATTAATGAAAGTTATTTTAAAAGAATTATATATCTTTAGCTATCGTTAAGTATATATATATATATATATATATATATATATATATCTAATAGAGGAGAGAGAGAGAGAGAGAGAGAGAGAGAGAGAGAGAGAATGGTCACCTGAAGTCTTATTCACACAGACCATGCATGGAACGTGAAATTGAATCGACTAGAGGCAATCGGATGAAACACGACTACCTCGCATATCTCTCCATTTAGCGTAAACAGAAAAACAATACCTTATTTCATCGAGACGCGCGAATATATCACAGCAGATTAAGGAAATACAAATATTTACTCTCTCTTTTGAAGGATCGCATAAATCTGCGAGTGTCCAGCGATCAAACACCCTGAATAATAAAACACATAACTCTGTTTATTCATACTTACTTACTTTAGGTGCATACTTTAAGTGAGTTCGAACGACGGTTCAGAAGCGAACTACGGTCGACCCCTCTGCAACATCCCGCCTCATTAGCAGGATTTGATGAAGGAGGGAATTGCTGTCTGATCTCCTCCTGCCCTCGTAGCCATCCACGCATGGCTGGTCAGGGACTTTGCACAGGAATCTGTCCAGCTGGTTCTTAAAGTTATTCAGGTTGGTGTGCTGGAGATTCCTCACTTCTTTTGGTAGGACATTGAAAAGCTTTGGGCCTCTTATTCTGAGGGTATTTTCCATCCTCGTTTTCATGGCCCCCTTGTCCCACCGCAGCTGTGACCATACAAACTCTGCCTCTTCTCTCATTCCAGTTTGTTTCTATTTCATTTCTACGGTTAAGGACAGAGCCCTCAATTATTTTCCATATGTATATTATTTTGTACTGCTCGCGCCTTCTTATGAGAGAGGAGAGTTTCAGTGATTGTAGTCACAGCAAGTGAGCTAGTACCTTATTCAGGAAACATTTTCTTTACATTGTGAAAATCAGTTCATGTAATTTGACAATATCTTATTTTATATTCATCGAGACTGTATATTTATTTACTATACCGGGTGTCCCAATAAAATGTTTACACATCATATTAACATATATATATATGTCAACATGCACACTTTAGATGATAGTAATATGCGCTGATGTATTAGTATATCATCACGGGTAACAATTACAAGATTACGTGATAAGTTTGAGACTGACGGAACAGTGCAAAACGTCAACAAAGGCCGATCTGGAAGATGTCGCACTTCAACTGACAATGAAAGTGTTGAGACCGTGTTACAGGCCTTCACAAACTCTCCAAATAAGTCTACAAGGCAATGTTCTCGTTAGACTGGTGTTTCTAAATCCAGCATTCATCGCATTTTGCGACGTGAAAAGTGGAAACCGTACATACCGAGACTGCTCCATGCAATGAATGAGGACGATCCAGATCGTCGAAAGGAATTTTGTGAGTGGTTTTTGCACGTGTGATGAAAAACAATCTTTTCCCGATTTCATTGTTTGGTCCGATGAAGCCACTTTTAAACTTAATGGTACTATCAATCGACACAACTGTGTGTACTGGGCCACCGAAAATCCAAACGTAACAAAAGAACGAGCACTTAATCAACCAGGAGTGCAGTGTGGTGTGGTCTCTCTTCCAGAGGACTGATAGGGCCATTTTTCTTTGAGGACACTCACAGGTGCTGCTTACTTATCAATGCTGCAAGACAACATCGTACCTTCAATCAGAGCTCTTTTTCTGGAAGAAGAGTGTTACTTTGAACAGGATGGCGCGCCACCACATTACCACAGTGACGTTAGAAATTTTCTCAATGTTTGTTTTTCTAGAAGATGGATAGGACGTAGGGGATGTACGGAGTACCCACCACGATCTCTTGACTTAACACCCTTAGACTTTTACTTGTGGAGCACTCTGAAGAACACGGTGTATGCTGAAAAACCAAGGACACTACAGGCCTTGAGACACGAAATTGAAATAGCCTGTGCCAACATTCCACTCCGAACAATCTGAACAGTATGCCGATCTGTTGCGCGCCGTTGTCAAGAATGTATTGATGCTAGTGGCGGACATCTTGAACATTTAAAACATTAAAGTAAGCAGCACAACCATGAAGATATTGACGCTGCTGGCTGATATTTCGAACATTTAAACAAAAAAGAAGCCTATTTGCTATATATTTACTATCCGCCTATTTTGCTTATTGATATATATGTTAATATGATGTGTAAACATTTTTTTGGGGACACTGTGTATATCCGAGCTGAATAATAAAAGTTATTTCCAGAATTGTCAAAGCAGGACGTGATATTTAATTCGAGACACTGAAAACATCTTAATATAACACCATATCTATCCCGAAACTATACAGTATGCTTGTGTCCTGTGATATTAAAGGCAAAATACGGACATCTGCGCACCAGTCTAGTACCGATATTAATGCGAACCATTTTAATTACTCTGCGAATTAGCACTCAAATGTAAAAACACACAAGCAAGTGTGGTAGTCTCCATTTCAAACGATACAGTAGCAAAACGATATTTAATTCGAAACTTTTGTAAGAAAACACCCCGCAGCTGCATTAGAACTTTCACGACAGCGTTCCGCCGTTTTATAACTCGCGAAATCACACTGTAGCACAAAATAGCGATTTTTAGGTACTGTACGAGAGGCATATCTCGCTGCTCAAATCTTTTCCCGTTTTATCATAATTAGCCAGGAATCCTAAATGAAATACTTAACTATTATTATTATAATTATTATTATTCAAGCTTTATATCCTTTCCCTAACACGATTATATGTTAAGATGGTAGTCATATTCTCTGACATTTAGATATAGGAAGCAGTATTTTTACTCAAGCAAATAAGTAATTCTTGCTTTCGCATTAGTATACTAAAAATTGATGATAATCATTTCTATGAAAATAATTATTTAGAGTAAAATCACATTAGTTGAGGCATAATAAGGAAAAATAGGAAAAAATACTTTTAGTCGAGCAAATAAGACATTATTCTATATAAATGTTAAAGATTTCATTTTAGCACGGTCACCCAAGTAAATCCGTCTTCTACGCATATTTTAGAAAATGAATTTTATTTAAGGAAGTTCTTAATTGAAACTTTTTAGCATCAACCCAATTAAACTTCCTCAGCCCAATATAACTCGTTTATTTACGCATATTTCGGAATTTTAATTATTGGCGAGCTTAATTAAATACATGCTTTGCCCAAAGGATTTCAATCAAGTGAATATAGATATTTGAAAGGTATGGAAATGTTCTAATGGGGTTACTTTTCAAGCAGCAATCTTTTTAAAAAAAATATAATTATTTGAAAGGTATAGAAATGTTCTAATGGGTTTATGTATGTACATTTATTACCACATTAATGCCCAGCCTCCTTTTTTGAAGAAACATTTTAACACTACAATTTAGGTTAGCGCTGAAATTTTTAAATATTATTTTTTCTGTATCAGATAACTATCGCGTTTATTTATAGTCTAGCCGAATATATCAAGAAATATCAGGAAATAGTTCTGGGATAAATTATGAACCTTCTCGCTCTCTCTCGCTCTCTCTCGCTCTCTCTCGCTCTCTCTCGCTCTCTCTCGCTCTCTCTCGTCTCTCTCTCTCGCTCTCTCTCTCTCAAACAAAAGCTTAAGGACAGCCCATAAACCCTGCGCAGTAACCTCCCACTAAAATACGTTCAACCAATGAGTGTTCTGAAAGTGTGGGGAGGAGGGAAGGCTTTTATCATCTTGCCCCATTTTAGGGGGCGCTCTCTCCTCGCCCCTATAAAAATGTGTAACAGAGCCATAATGATCCAGTTCCACTTTAGTGAAGCTTTCAAGTGTTGCAATACAAATTTATAAGCAAAGAAAATGTCGTCGGACGAATTCCCGAATGTTGTAATGTAAGTCATTTTACATTGTGCTCTATGCGAATAACCTTATTCGCTCTCAGTAAAGTACGTGGAATCTATTTCTACTGTGTCACCATTTATGTAGAAGTGTGCTTTTCTTGTGAGTGGGCAATTTTAATCTATTATTATTTTTATCTGAAAGGTCGGACTTTTTCATACACGGATGTCTAGACGAATTTACAACACACGAATTATTTCTATGTGGTGATACAATGTGAGTAGCTATTTTTATCTATATATCCTCGCCATTTTGAGGGTGGGCAAAAAAAATTAATGACGCTCGTAAACATGTTTTATTGTTGGAAAAAATTTAAGATATTGGGAGGCCACATGTTCGGCTCAATGAAATTGGGTATTTCTCGCTCCCGATACGTGATTGTACGCTTCGCCCTGTGTGCAGGTGCTCCATCTTGTTGGAAAGCGAAATTATTTCCACTAATCTGACGAATATCATCCAAATACTGTGGAAAGACCTGTGTACAATAATATTCTACATTGATTTTGGCTTGTGGCTGAATCACAACAATTCTTATTTTGCCTAATTTTGAGACGCAAGCTCCTACCATAATGCTAGGCGAAAAGTCAGATGTTTCCTTTATTAACCGCTCGGGTGCAACATCACGTTTTCTTGCAACATTTGCGTATACCCGATCGTTTTGTTGGTTAATCGGTAGTACAATGTGAAATAATTTCTCATCACAGAACTACAATCTTCTGAGTTAACCTGGAATCTGTTTATTAGGCTTTGTGTACATGTCATCCGCCTAACCTTATTGGTATCGGTTGGACTTTGCCCTGATATACGTATGTAAGCTTTTAAACCCAAATTGTGTTTCACAATATTTCTAACACTACAACGACTTATACCTGTTTCTTTTTCGATTTCCCTCGGTTAAATGTGCGTTCCTCGTTTACCTTCCTGACTTAAGATATAACCTTCAACTAAGTCAATATTTGCCTGAGTTCTTTCACTTTTGGGACAACCACTTCCAGCACGTCTCTTAACATTTCCAGTTTCATCAACCTTTCTAATGATATACTGAACTCCTGATTCAGTCCACGGTTTATTTGGGAACATTTGTATCATTCTCCTAGCGCCCAGACCTTGGCTAATTCTTAGATTCTTTATAAGCATTTCATCTTCTTCACTGTATTTAGGCATTTTCGCACTTATTTTAGGGGATCTTAGTTATATTTTACTTTCTGAAATCTGAAATAATAAAGAAAAATAGAAGTAAATATTACTGCAATCGTATAAAAGGGTGTATTTAATAGTGTGAAAATATTAAGTTTATTGGATCATTATCATGTGCAAAAACAGCTTGCAAATCTTCGTCATCAGTTTCTTTGCCCACCCTCTATATACGCCATATATATATATATAATATATATATATATATATATATATATATATACACACTGCAGTTAAAATATATATATATATACACACACACTGCAGTTAAAATATATATATATATATATATATATATATATATATATATATATACGGCATGAGAAGGTGCCCCCCTCAAAAGAGCATTCGATTCCGTTCGTATGTAGGAGAATTACGAGTTCTGATTCATCGAGGACCTTGGTGTAGTGGTTATCATATCTGACCGGCAGTCGGATGATCCCGGGTTCGATTCCCGGGAGGTCCCTCATTTTTCATTGCTTGTTTTCTCTCCTCTTCTTGTGCGGACACTCTTCTAAACAAACGTCATTCTTTACATTAATTGTACTGTGTCGTTTGTAGTTAAAAAAATATATATATAATACCCATTCTCTACGTATACGTCGTTATTTTACAGTACTGACGCGTGCGTACATTTCATGGAATTCGTAGACGAGGGATATACATTCTCAAGTCAGGTTTAGAGCAAGCGGCTTCACAAGAATCGCGCTACGAGAGTAGCCTCGTCTCGAGCGGCGTCGATTACATCGTGTAAGTAATTCGAAAACAGTCTATTAAGGTGTGCCTCAATAATTAGTGCAACTTTTCTCTCACATAAAACCTCTTTTAAAATGAATAGAGCATTTATAACAAACATCCTTTAAACTCTAACAATATTTCTAATTAAACGTATATATTTTTATTCTTAGGGATGCTCCGACTGTATATTTTTTCTTTTTAGGGGCCACCATCGGGGTTGCCCGAATGCGAAATTATCGGAGAAACGATGGAAGCTTTTATTCTTGTACGTATGTGCTGAATAACATGGGTATTTTCAACATTTAACGATGCTAAGGTTTTTCGGATCATCTGAAGATCCGTCACCCCAGCCTTTCTTAGTTAGCTTTATAAGGCTAACTAACGAAAATATCACGACCTTACCTAACCAATCGTCAAGGGCGTACAGTTGACCTAACGATTAGTTAATTAGTTAGGTTAAGTCGTGATATTTTCGTTAGTAGAGCTTTATAAATCTAACTGAAAAAAGCTGGGGTGACGGATCTTCAGGTGATCCGGTTTTTCTGTATCTAAAAAGATAGGCTATAGCGGATACAATTTACAAATTGAGTGGTCCACAGTTATGAATTTCATTTAGTGTATACGTCACATTTTCACGTAATATATATATAGTTTTAAGAGATGCAAAATTAGCTGTAAGATATTTATCACATTTTCATAATTTTAACTCTGACCGTCTTCGGTGTGTATTGGCGTACGAATCAACGTTGGGCCCTCAAACCATCGATCTTACGGCGTAAGAATTCAATTTTATTTTTAACATCTCTTTATTCTCTACATTTTTGCTGAAAAACGGAATAAAATGTGGTTGTAAATAAAGGCACTCTGTTACGGAGCACTGAATATCCTTAAACTCTAATAATATTTATAATTAAACGTATATGTTTTATATTCTTAGGGATGCTCCGATTGAATAATAATCTTTCCTTTTTAGGGACGATCAGGAAGTGTTACGTGAATGCGAGATTATCGGAGAAACGATGTAAACTTTTGTCTTTTTTCTTGTTCGTGTGGGTCGGGGGTAAGAATAAACCGGATATTTTCATCATTTTATTAACTAATAATACCATTCAACATTTTATGAACTAATTGTAAAATTAACACATAATTCTTCTAACAACACCTTTTTACGTAATATCGGCTTATTGCATCGGTATGTAATATATATATATATATATATATATATATATATATATATATATATGTGTGTGTGTGTGTGTGTGCTCATTTATACAATACGGGAACCCGTTTCATTTACAAAGGGGAATCTGACGACTACCTCACTAAACACGAGTTTATCATTATCCTCATAATCACACAAATCTAGCTTCTTTAAGAAATCTGAATAGGTGTTTCCACGAGCCAGAAATGAAATAAAGCAGAGGCACTGGTGACCACACATATTTGAGAAAAGCGCCTGATATCTCTGTGGGTTCCATACAACCCATATATAGTTGGAAGATGGCCTGGGGATTCACGTAGCTCTTTTATAAAATCCATAATTAGTGTTCGAGCCATAATTGCAGTGCTAAAGAGTCATAACAATAGACACATTCTCTACTTCTAACAAATATCGCGAACCAGTGGGTACCCGGGCTACCAATGGAGTCTGTGCTTACTATAAATGCTACATTTTTTTTCGTAATCGGCTGTTTCAACTTTTCATTTATCGCATAAGTCCCGATAAATATGTTTCGTGTGAAACAATCCTGTTTTATAACTGCACGTATCGTCATTTCTTCCATTATTTTTAAAAATCGCCAGATACACTTCTGAAGCGGTCAATCTCGATGACGGTCTGACTTTCCAAGTAAAGCAGTACACTTATAGTGTACCAAATTCAAATCTTACACCGAGACTGCCGTGCGTCTGGGGATTCAGATATGTGCTCACTTTCCCACACTGGTCAGCTGATAGATCAAATGCGTAGAGTGTGTTTCCATTTATAAACTCATCTATAGTGACACCCGAGCCAGAAACATCACACAGGTTAATATCGTGGGAGAAACTATGGTATGCACGTGAACATAAAGAAAATTCTGATCCTGTAAGTATCTCACTTCCAAAGCACCATCAACAGATGCACCATTAATATGTAAATTTATGCTCTTCAAGCCGAAATTTTGGAATTTGAAGGCATATTTCTTATAGTCGCCGACCATCGACATGTGGTCGAGCAAGCCGGTAAGAACGCGCCGTGGAAGAATACCCAAGGCTACATTTTCTGTTTGGTGGTTATACCCGCCGTGACGGTATGCGTTTTTGAAATCACGCGTCTCATCGGGTATTTAGCTGTATCTTTCAGCAAGAGCTTTTCACTTTCCATCTGCTTCGTAGCAGATAGCTTCACGTGACGAATTCTAAGATGCGTATGTAAAATGTGTACAACAACAGGTTTAGCCGATCGGTCGCTACCCTCAACCAGATTTAAACATATCTCGAGTGCTGTACGTGTAATTTTAATCTTCATTTCAACACCGTTCAAAAGCAACTTATCTTGCAATAAAAAATCCGAATGAAGTCTCGCGAAGCAATCGTATATTTTCTTTTAAGAATTTTTAAATTTATTTTATACGCTGTCCATCAATTGGAGGGCATGATATCCCTGAGCCGCCAAATGCCTCTTTTGCATCTCTCGTAAAGTTTAAGACAGTTTCTAAATAGGCTCTATAATGGTGATGGCTAGCTCCAGGTGAAACGTTAGTTTAATTTAGGTACACATCACATTGACTTATCGGCGTGTGTAGGAAGTTGTTTTCAGGGTGTACTGCGTAACCCTCTTCGCAATCTGTACCATCCGAATGTGCAATTCTTAGTTTAGTGTAAAGAAATACATTGGAAGGGTCGAAAAAATGACTACCTGACGAAGAACTCACCAACTCTATCGTCGTTGATCCAATAGCGTTGAGAGGATGAATTGTGACGAATTCGGTCTCGCAATACTTGTTTCCATCGGAGGCACATCAAAAAGATTTAACTCGGATTCGCAGCACTTCGAACTGTGAGGGTGAATAAAATGAGTCATGACACCCGTTAATGCACCCTTCCACTTTAGTTGTACAAACAGCTATGAGAGACTTCTGTAACAGATTTACGTTTTATTAGTTTTTAAAAAATAAGTCCACTACCGGTTTCATACGCTTAGACCATTTCTTTTTTTAAATCCTTCTCCGCTTTAAATCACGTTTTGTCTGCTTAGCTTTCCTTTTTTCCCTCGTCGCACAGGGCGTTTTCTTTCTCTTATAGCACTCTTTTGTTTTCTTTCTTCTGAAACCTCCGCCGCGCATTTTTCTCTTCTCATCTTCGAAGATTTCATCTCGTGTACGTCGTAAGTGTTTTCTGAAAGCTTCTTTAGGTTTGCTGCTTCACATTATATCTTCAAATGTGGTAAGTCCTGATTGTAGGGTCTTCTTTCCAAGATATTTGGCTCCACTTTTCAGTAAGGGCACAGCTGTGCGTAGTATAGCCGAAAAAATTGATCCGATCCCACTTCCGTGTTGGTACCTCACCCCTCGGTAGACGGTAAATGGCCTCTGTGTCATTCTGACGCAACACGCCAGAAGTGGAGCTTCATGTATAAGCTCCCATAGCCGAATGGAAATTGTTCCCCTAATCGTTCTTATATATATATTGAGATACTGGTTAGTAGGTTTGGTGTAACTTTGACATAATGAGGCTTATCATATGCGATGCTTAAACTCTTACCTGTATGATCGGGGATGTGCACAATGCTTAACAAACGCGCCTGGGTATCCCCAAGAAATTGGTGGTCCACGATAACACTGTAAACATAACACATGCTTGGGGAAGGGGGTCGAGCGGTTAATTTTGGTAAATTTAGCTGGTACAATAAGATGAACAAGTTATGCTGTGACTTGGAAGGCCCCGCCGTATCTGTCCTCTAGTATAATTTGGAAAAGTTCATTGTCCTTAATATTTTTACTAGCCGCTGATTTTAGCATCAAAGTATGAGCCGGTGTGTTTATGTTTACGATTTCAAAAAGTAAGTCGGGGTTGAGGTATGATCTTTCAAGACTTATTTAAAGCCTTCACAACGTCAAAAGCTGTCATAATGACCAGGTTCTAGTGTTACTTTTGTTTTGTACTGTAGTACTGTGTCTCGCCGAACCAGACTGAACATATAGTACCATCTAAAGTTATTCCTAATTTTTCACATTCGTCGAATCTTCTAAGAACCAGAAAAATGGCCTGTTTCTTCTCAATACTTAAAAACTTGGCGGTCAATTAAAATTCGCACAAACCGACCTTGTATGCTCCCCCCCCCAATTCGATAGGTCAATGCAGTTCTGTTATAAAGCTGGACAGAGTGTTGTCATGATGCACGTCCAAAGGGGCAGAAGAGGGCAGTGTGACGTAGAAGTGGTTAGGCGTCATTTTGTATACTGAAGTTTCATTATTGCTTGAGCTTTTATATAGGAGTTGAAGCTTTCAGGGTACCCTATCCACATCACCAGATACAACTTTCTCTTCGCTGTACCTTTACTTCCTAAAATTTTCTCAATTTTAAAAGCTTTTTACCGAAATTTAATACCACTTTCTGCATCTCTTCGCCATAAAGGCCGCCCCCAACTTCTTCGCCATTCAAATCTTCGACGTAATACATCATCACATCGTTTTTAGGCCTCATAGATCTAACTTTAAAAATCTCCTGAGTCCACCCTTGCTCAAAACCTTTCGCGAACTTATTCCCTGCTCGTGACAGTCTTACATAATCATTGATTTTGAAACGACCAGAGCCTGGTGGTGCTCTGCAGTTATCTTTTCTAGCCTCAGGCTGTATATTGGGGTCTCTCTATAAAATCTCATTAGAAGATGTTCCAATCATGCGATGCCTTGATCGATTGTAGGATGAAGCCAGAGGCTCCAGAATGTCTATATAACTGTATGTGTTTTTATGTGTGAAATAACGGTGCATACGTTCCTTTATGGTATGCTGAACTCTTTCGACTAAAGATGCCTTATGGATAGAATTGGACGTAATAACTGATGTTAAACTCCGTCAACATGTTCTGGAAAGCTTGGCCTATAAACTCTTTCCCCAAATCTGTACAAAAATAGCCAGGAATCCTGTTTTCTTTCAACATCAGTGTTTTGGTGGCTTTAGCCACTGATTCAGGCGATTTATTCTTCAGTGGGACTAGCCACAAATATCTAGAGAACACGTCTATTATAAACAAAATATATTTATACCCGTTATTATAGAGTGAATCCCTCTGCATGTCTGTTAAATCCGTCTGCCAAATAGAATCAACCGAAGCTTCTAAAGTCTTAGCAGTTTTAAACCTTCTCACTGGTTTATGTAGTGCATAAGCATCCTGTTCACGCAGAAACCTCTCAACATCTTTTTTCCCTACTCCCTCATTATATACGCCTCTGTACAATCTATTAACACCACCGTAGGATGGTAGATTAGAAATGTCATAATAACTTTTCCTTAATATGTTAGCCACTTACGTATTTTAGAAGCGCCCAGGTAGTGTTGTTCGTTGGAAGATGGCCTCTTCATCTTCAGAGATGCGACCGACGGAGTTGGAGGTGTGTTTAGTTGTGGTACTTACGCTGCTTCCCCAAAGTCTTTCAACCTGTTCTGGTTACCTATCAACGTTTTTGGGATGTTTATTTGCTGTAGTCTAGCTTTAATAGGCCCCCATCCTGTTGGTGAAGGTCTATCTCACTTTCTCACCAAATCTTGTATTATATCAATGATGTTCGAGCTCTGTACCTTTGACCCTCCAACAACAACCTCGCCTGTATCGGACCATTGTATAATGGGGTCCTCACTCAGTAGAATGTAAAGACTTAACCCTTTATTCCTCAATGTATGAGGTAGACTACTTTTTAATACATGCTCGATGTGTTGCGCTCCGTTGTTCTTTGACTGCTCGTCTCTAGCCTCGGCCCCAGGTCCTTTGCCGTGAACATCATCAGTGCTATGTCTTATAACTAAAGGGAACTCGGTCGGTTTCTTATAATCTTCGAACTCTTGAAGAAATTTATGTAGAACTTCTTGATATAAAATTCTCTTCTTGTCAGGGGGCTTCTCGCTGTTTAAGAGATTCACCAATTCATTCTCCATTCTTTTAAGCCTATTTTTACCAGGATCTAATACTGACTCCTGGTTCTTTGTATTTTGCAACGAAGCATACACCTCGTGTGGAAGCACGACCACGTTCTTCACTTTATTATACTAGATAATAAAGGTGCCAAAACTGAAAACAAGATGGGCAGGAACGAACCACCTCTTTGCACAATAATTCGCTTTTTCTTTCCCACACTTTGCTTTTTATGAGCGAGTGCGCGTATTATGTTCTTGTAACGACGTAAGCGCGACTTCTGAGTGGCCTTTATTGGTACATTGCATTTTATAACGTTAAGGCAGATTTCACAGATACATTTTAAAAAGTCTAGGTCAATATTTTTAACAAACAGACGTTGGAGAGTGCGTGGCAATCGTTGGTAGATCTTTATTAATTCACTATATTTCTTTAACCTCTTTATCATTCTGGGATGTACACCGTTTCAGCTTCGTTTGGGAATATATTCGTTCTTAGAAGCACCCTAAACGTGTTTCGCGGGTGAAGGTCACAAACCAAATGTCCATAACGTTGACTTGTAACTTCTTTATAAACTCCCAAAAACTCCTTACGCTGATTCGGGAATATTTAACTAGCTAATACCCAATTTGTGCTACATCTCTACGTTGTGCGAATAAGATTAGATACTGCGTATTTAGCGATACATCACGCATGTATCTATTCTTGAAAAATAGGTTTTGAGTGATGAAGAACACGGTTATGTTAAGATGGTGGGAGAATACTGTAAATATCTCGCAAACGTTTTGTCCATTTCTAACATGAGATCGTCAATTACAATAACCATGTGTTCATCACCCTTTATGGAATTAACATCATAAACGCCTTTGTGGAACGAAATGTCATCGTGATACTCGTTGAATACGGGGCTTGGTATGTCGAATACTGCGAATAGCATCATATGACTTTTGTTCACAAAATTTGAGGACAGATGGTCCTTATCTTTAATTAAGCATAAACAGATTTTGCCACAGCCTGTAGGTCCGGAAATAATGCATGTAGAAGGACTTTTGAACCTGAATTTTTCTACAGAGTCCATCTGTAACACGACACACTTCTAAGTGGAGCCTTTACAAACTATAACAAAATTTTAAGTGTTGCTCTTTATATTCTTCAATCTTGTTTTTCTCCCCCAGAACCGTGAATGATGAGGTACAGCACCAGCAACATGTCCCCATCACAGATATTGCAGATGATGGCGACGATAGTGTAGTTGAGGTTACAGACTCCACTCCCGCCAGTGAGCCATCAGCAGTGACAAACGCAGTGCCCTGGCTCGTTAATTCAAGAAGAAATCGGGTGCATGACGGTGCAATACCTTCCACTTCAAAGCGAGTAAAGTCGTCGAACGTTGAAACCGCAGTAATAGAACCGCAACCCTCCACGTCTTACGACACGACTCCTTCAGTAGCACCATCTACAAATAAAACTGCACCCACTTACCCCCATTCAATACCGTCCGTGCCCTCCACCTTAGCAGTAACGTTACGCAACGTCACCATAACCACATCCCTGACTAGAAACCGGTACGTAGTCAGAGTCAACCCCCGAGACATGTATAGCAACGGCTTTGAACACGAACTATGGCGCATGGTTGAACGTATTGTGGAGTTTGCCCTTCAGAGCAGTGAGGGGCGTGAAGTCAGGACGCGTTTCGCGCTCGGGTTCGGGTCAGCTGATACCGCTAGAGACGATTTATAGGTAGTAATTCCCTACAGGCGTCTGGCCGCCATAGATGTAGAGTATATTTTGGGGCGTATAATGCAGGCCGCTCAAAGCGGCTCCGAGCTTAATTTGGGGAATTTTACGATTGATACGGCCATGTCTACCGATCTGTAGGTTACAACGCAACGCCTTATACCCTTAACTGCTTTCGAGCGTAGTTTTGGTTTTATAGCATTAGTTTTGGCTCATATATTTACTGTGATAAATACAGCTGCCCAAAAAAATTTGGATGCCAACGGTCATGGAGCGTGCACGTAAATTGGCTGCAGATTGTAGACTTGAATTTGCCTCCAATATGGGGCCTGAAGAGCTGCGAAGGGCAGAGCAGGTAATGGATGTACGTATAGTTGTGTTTGGATTGAATGATAACCGTAGGACTGTGTATGTTTTTAAGAGCAGTGTCAGAGAACATACAAAGCCCCTACTTATTTTAGGCTTGTCTGGGGCAACGTATCTGCCCATCCGTAATATAAGGCTCTTTACGCTAGTTATGATAAAAGCCGAAAATATGGAAGACATCACGATTTGTGTAAGGGTTGTCTCGAGTTTACGAATGATCTGTTGAAGCATTGTAAGGAGTGTCACATGGTTTTCGAGCAGCGTAAGAGCCCAAGGTGTGAAAGTCGGGTAGCTGCAACTGAGAAGCGCGACTGTAATGTATGTAAGCGAATGTTTTTCAATAATGTCTGATTTACTTACCATAAATTGAATGGCACGTGCAGGAAAATGAGGATTTGTGAGTGTGGTATGTTTCATACAATGGACAGTTGGGGAAAGTTTGAGCACAAATGCGATGAAATTCACTGTTCTACATGTCATGAAAAATATAAGGCGGACGGTGTAAAGCATGTATGTTATATGAAAGATGCCAAGCGTAAAAATAAACCCTGTATAACCGTATATTATGACAGAAACTTACCCAAACCCCAAAACAAAAGAGGTTATTCCGCATTTACTCGTAAGTCAGCCTATTTGTGACGAGTTCAGGAACAGTGAGTGTGATGAATGCCTCAAATGTCGTAAACGGACAAACATTTTTAAGGTGTCTGCATGAGATTTTCCCGTGAAACTGTTTGTGAACTATATGGTGAAGCTGGCGGATCAGTTCAAAAAATTACTCTGTATATTCTTGCCCATAACGCAGCAAAATTTTACACTCAGTTTAAAGACACCCTGCTGTTCACACCTTGTAAATTAGCCAAGATACCCAACGAGTCATGTAGTCAGGGTCAATCCCCGAGTCATGTATAGCAACGGCTTTGAACACGAACTGCGGCGCATGGTTGAACGTATTGTGAAGTTTTCCCTTCAGAGCAGTGAGGGGCGTGAAGTCAGGACGCGTTTAGCGCTCGGGTTCGGGTCAGCTGATACCGATAGAGACGTAAGCGCCGAAGTCTCAAAAGGGTACTTCCCTTGCACATTCATCACTCAAGACACTTTAAATTATGTCGGTCCACCACCCGCCTAACATTACTTAACTATGACTGTATAAGTGATAGTGAGCGTGAAGATTTTGTACGCTACTACAACAGCTTTAATGAAGATAACCCTTTCAATATAACGTATGAATGTGAACGTTATTGTGTGAATGACGGACGTGTACTTACAGTATAATATGCTTTCAAGCCTTTAGAAGGCTGTACATAACCCGTTTCAACTGTGATCCGCTACAAGCCGCAAACATGATCGCCTCATTATGTTTTACTGTATTCAAGACTAACTTCATGCCTCAAGACACGTTAGCCGTCATTCCTCAAAACGCTTCGCGCAGTTATGGGTATAAGGCTATTTACTGGCTCACACACATACAACAGCAAACAGGTGTGTATATAAAACACGCTCGCAACACGGGGGAAGTTGCCATTAAAATCAATGGCCGCGTTTTTTAGGTAGACAGCTTAAGTGAGGATCCAACCACTGGTGAAAAATGTGCGTGCTCCTTTAATGGCTGCTGCTGGCATGGATGTCCATGTCCATGGAAGATCTCCCGCCGACAGCCTCGCATGGACCCGTACCCGCGACCAGCTTATAAATTCCCAGGTCACTTACAAGGTTTTGTGGGAGCATGAATGTGATGCCTGGATGGAAGCCGATAAGCAGTATCGCGAAGAAAGAAATAAGGGACATCAAACGTACAATGGTGGTGAAGCCCCTCAAATGCGGTGACAGCTTGTTTGGAGGACGTACAAACCCTTCAAACTTTACTTTCCGCCTACGGAAGCTTCATACTACGATTTCTGCTCATTATACCCTTACGTGATGAAAAACAATCTGTATCCCGTAGGTGCGCCTGAAAAACTCGTGGGCCCCGCCATCCCAACCATCGAAGAGTTCTCAGCTAACTTGAGTGAGAGCTACGTTGGGCTTTCTTTCGTAGATGTGCTCCCCACTCACGATTTATGGATGCCGATCTTGCCTGCTGTTATAGACCAAAAACTCATGTTCCCTCTGTGTGTGAAGTGCGCAGAAGAGAACAATGAGGACTGTAATCACACGATCAACCTGAGCTGTGCCTAGCCCTCCGTCACGGGTACAGAATACTGAAGATATATGATGTGAAGTTGTTTCAGAAGCTCCCCAACCTTTTCACACCATATATAAATACTTTTTTGAAGGATAAAGTAGAAGCCTCAGGCTACCCACGAGGAGTTGAGACCGAAAATGAGAAAACGACGTATATCCAGCCCTACCGTGATCGTGAATGGATACAACACTATCGTGCCCAAATTGTGAGGAACCCTGGCAAGCGCTTTAGTGCAAAGTTGTGCCTAAATACAGAAAAGGGGAATGTACATTTAGCTCATAGTTCTACAGATCTAAGAAGCTAAGGCTAACAAAGACCTAAGATCCACTCTAAGGTTAGCCCGAGAGAAAGGAAAGAGTAGGGGGTTGAGAAGAGAATAAGGGGTTAAGTAAGTAGCAACACCTATCACTCGTGGGTTAACATTCATTCAGAAAAAGAGAAAAAAGACTCACCATCATCATCCGCCGGCCACTGCCGACAAGTCAGAAAAATAGTCGGAGAGAATAGGAAAGATTGCAGAACGGTCCTCTACTCCATAGGGAGGTAGAGCCCACTCTGCCGGAAAAAGATGAAAAGAAGTAAATAAGAACGCTTACAAACCATGCAATACATTCTTAACTCAAGAACAACAATTCTTAACTCAAAGCAACACATTCTTCCAGCTGTTGCAGACCGATCCTCTACTCCATAGGGAGGTAGAGGATGCAGCCCACTAGGCTGGAAAGGCGTGAAAGATGAAAAGAAGTAAAATAAGAACGCATTACAACACATTCTTAACTCAAACACTATCATACCATGCAAACTACAGACATGCAATAGAGTTACAGACATGCAATAAGGAGAGAGAAAAAAAGTATAAAGAATAACAAAAAGTGGGTTAATTTACTCAACAAGCTACAACTAAGTTCGTGTTAGTCTAATTTTTTTTTTTTTGCTGGCATATCACACGCTGGCATGTCACAAGCTGGCATTAGACGTCAACAGACTCATCCCCGATTACCACCCCAGAGCTCCTGTTGCCAATTGTTTTTTATTTTAAACAACGTTAATATTTTTAAAATGCCTATCTAGACGGTTTTTAAACACATTAACGCTGGTAGAGTTCACGACGGGCGCGGGAAGATTATTCCATTTATCAATTACTTTAAACGTAAAGAAGTTTTTAGCGATATTAGTAATGAAACGTCTGCCACGCAACTTAAATCCGTTATTACGAGTATTGCTATTATCGAAAGTGAACAGTTTGTCAAAATTTACGTTATCGATGTTATTAACGATTTTGAAAACTTCAATAAGCTCCCCCTTAATCTCCTAGTTTCGAGTGAATGCAAGTCTAACTCTTTAATCCTATCTTCATAAGGCTTGTTGCGCAATGACGGAATTAGTTTCGTGGCACGACGCTGAACCCTTTCTAACCTATCAATATCCTCACGCAAATACGGGCACCAAAACTGAACGGCATATTCTAAATGAGGCCTGACTAGGGACTTGTAAAGGGGCAATATAATATCCTTCGATTTAAATTCGAAATTACGCGCTATGAAGCCTAACATCCTATTAGCTTTTGCGCAAGACTCCAGGCACTGGTTCCTAACTTTTAAATCCTTAGATACGCGTACGCCTAAATCTACTTCCTCGTCAACGCTCGCTAACTCTCTATCATCCATCGTGTACGTGTAATTATTGTTACGAGAACCTATATGCAAAACTTTACATTTGTCTACGTTAAATTGCATCTGCCACTTATCCGTCCACTCCATAATCCTATTTACATCGTCTTGGAGCCTATTTCTATCGTCCTCGTTAACAACCTTACCGCCTATTTTAGTATCGTCCGCGAATTTTGACACGTTACTAGTCAATCCTACATCTATGTCGTTAATGTAAATTACGAATAGCAATGGGCCTAACACTGAACCCTGTGGGACACCGCTACCTACATCCAACCACCCCGATTCACTACCATTAACAACGACCCTCTGTCTCCTAGCACGAAGCCATTCCTCTAACCAGTTAGCTACCTGACCGCGTATACCGTGCGCTTTAACCTTCGCAATTAATCTTCTATGCGGAACTGTATCGAACGCCTTTTTAAAATCTAAATAAATAACGTCAGCCGCTCTATGCCTATCGTATTCGCGCACTATTTCGTTATAAAATTTCTAAACAAGATCTATGGCGTCGAAACCCATGCTGACTACTATTAATCAAATCTCGACTTTCTAAGTGATCGATGATACGATCCCTAACTACGGATTCCAATAGTTTACCGACAATTGACGTTAAGCTAATGGGCCTATAATTGCTAGCTACTGTGCGGTCGCCTTTTTTAAAAATGGGCGTGACGTTAGCTAATTTGAAGTCTTCAGGAATAATCCCCGTTTCGAGTGACTGATTAAAAATCTTCGTTAAGGGGCCTACAATAACGTCTTTCAAATCTTTCAAATGTCTGGGATAAAAAGCGTCAGGGCCTGGAGCCTTGCTAACTTTTAGCCTATCGATATAATGCGCAATCTCACCCTCGTAAACAGTTATTTCATCCAAAATAGTCTCGCTACTAAATGGAACGATATCGTCCACGTGGGACATTATTTACGTCTTCTACGGTAAAAACTGTCGAAAAAAGTTATTGAAAATACCCGCCATCGCCTGAGCGTCAGAAGCCAAAGCGCCGTTAACATCCACTAGAGGGCCTATGTTATCTTTTATCGGCTTACGATTATTGACGTATTCAAAAAACTTTTTGGATTATGTTTACTATCCGCAGCTATAAGTATCTCTAAATTACGCTTAGCATTCCTAACTGATCTTTTAACCTGACGTCTAAGCTCGATATATCTATTAAAGTTAGCTGCCGTGCCATTGCGCTTATTAAGTCTATACGCTCTGTTACGCTCGTTTATGAACTCGCCTATTTCCCTAGTCCACCACTTGGGCCTACCATGATTTCTAGCGCGCTTGGGCCTACGAGGAATAAACTCCCTTTCAATATTCATAAAACTTTCTTTAAACGCCTCCCAATGCAAATTTGTGTCATTACCCATAAATAAGTTATCCCAGTCCACTACTCTCATCCTATCCGCAAAACTATCAAAATTAGCCCTACGAAAATCAGGGACTTCTATTACGTTACTATCCTTAGTTTTTCTATCAATAACTTAAACCTAAGAATTTGATGATCACTACATCCTAAACTCTCGCCTACTTCTAAACCTTCGACTATATTTTCGCCGTTCGTCATCACCAAATCTAAAATATTGTCACCGCGCGTTGGTTCGGTAACCATCTGTCGTAAAAAATTATCTTCCATGAACTCAATCAATCTCAAACCCTCCTCATTACCAGTAAAAGTCTCGTAATTAACATTAGGGCAGTTAAAGTCTCCGACAATTATACTATTCCGATTGTCAATAAAGTTACCAAGAAGTGAGTAAAATCTAGTATCGGTATCGAGGGGTTGAACGGGAGGTCTATAAACAACAACAAAATTAAAACTAATACTACGCGCCCTAACTTCAACGCATATCGCATTAATTGCTGCCGGAAAATCTATCTTAACCTCGATAGCCCTAAGGGAATTACGAATGTACAGCAAAACGCCGCCACCAATCCTATGTAACCTATCATTAGTAAAGAGTTTAAAACCCGGTATATCAAGTTCCCCCAACAAGTCCCGAGTCACGGTATTTAACCACGTTTCAGTGATAGCAACTATATCGTAGTTGCCGGAATAAATTATCGCCTTAAATTCGTTTAATTTATTTCTAATACTACGCGCGTTACAATAAAAGACGTTTAAGTTATTTTTTACCACGGGCCGGCGTTTTAAACTATTTTTCACGTCGGGCCCGCGTTCCCCGGACCCACAACGTTTAAAGAAGGCTTCGACCTATACAGCTTTCGTACGTTTTCGTCAATTAACCTACCTAGCCTAGCATTACCTATTTCATTAAAATGCACCCCATCTTTTATAAAAAGGCTAGGATCACTGAATTCTGACCACAGCTTTACGAAGGGTACATTTTCCTCAGCACAAATCTCTTCTAATTTAGTATTAAAAAATATCGTTTTAGACGTAATCCTAAGACCCAAACCGTGCCTAGGGGTAATACCTAGAACTAAAGACCTATCTGACCTCGCCTTTAGGGACCTAATTAACCCCTATATCTCTCCAAAAGGTCAGGCACTCTCGTATCGGGCCTATACGAGTCGTTGCCCCCTACCATCGTCACCAACATCGAGTGACGGGAGGCAACGTCAATCCTATCCACTTCGTCTCTAACTCTGTCAACCCTGGCCCCTGGGAGACAGACCCTCCTCCTCTTGGTTGGATGCCGTTCAACGAACTCTGTGTCCATATGGCGCACTAAAGAGTCCCCAATTAAAATAGTTTCCCCCTCATTCACGTCCCTTTCCAAATGGGCGAAAGGGTTCGAAACCTCGATAGGGGGGGATTCCTATCACCTAACGTACGCGGCCTAGCTCCACCCTTAACTTCTCTAAATCCCTCCCCATCTACTAATCTCGGACCAACCTTAACCCCTTCCTCAACTCTATCCAACCTTCCCGATAAGCTACCTAAACTAGAAACTAGGTTACGCACCTCACCCTTCAAATTACTAACGTCTTCAACGTTAGTATTGGTTCGGTTTATAGTGAAGTCTGGGATTATGCAAGTGCCGACGATAAAGAAGTCATGGAAATCGTGAATGTGTGTTTATACGTACATAATAAGGTACAACTGGACCAAATTGGTTGCAAATACAAGTGTTACAAACATACCTGTAGCCAGTTTCACAACAGCCTACCCACGTATCAAGCTGTGGTATCTATTGCATTCTCTCGGGCAGAGGGTTCTGTGCTCTGATACAGATAGTGTGATATTGACAGAGAGGGAAGGCGAATATATGCCTCCTATTAGGGAATTCCTTGGAGAGTTGACTGATGAGATCAAGGGTGAATATGTCAACATTGCATACGCTGATTCTTTTCTCTCAACAGGCCCAAAACTTAAGGTTTACGCGTGAGCGTGGGGAATGAGTACAAGTACATCGTGAAGGCTAAAGACATCACGCTTAACCATGCCAACCGCCAGATCGTCAACTTTGAATCGCTCAAAGATCTAGTGAGCTTAGAAGACGATGGTAATGAGGGTGACCAGCCACCACACCTGGTTGTGGAGATTCATAACTTCCGAGCACAGAAATTAGGGGGCGTGGAGGAACTTAGGGGCACGAAGGTTTGTCGTAACACGTACAGGAAACGATACCAGGTGCCTGGCGCCTACGACACTGTACCCTTTGGGTACCATGGTCATTGAATGTCTGATATATATTATATATATATATATATATATAATATATATATGTGTGTGTGTGTGTGTGTGTGTGTGTGTGTGTGTGTGTTTACTTGTTGGAGATATGTTTATTTATTTTTCTATTTATTACGTGTATTTGTTATGCTCCATAAATATTTGTTATTTACATATGCCATGAATTAGAGACTAATTACTTGTTGACGATATGTTTATTTATTTTTCTATTTAAAATAAATCACGTTTCAATTAGCGTTTCATGTACAGGAAAAAATCTAAGCACGGCCCACTGTATGCCGCAGTCCAATCAAAGGGTTCACGTGACTCCTGCTACTAGCCTGTCATATCTCTGCCCTGCGAGCTCAGTTGACCTTAGCAAGTCCTGGTTCTCAGACGTGTATTTTACCTTTTGAAGAATTCTCTCGTAGACGAAAAATAGTGATGGCTACCTTTGATATTGCGTGCTCGACATTCATGAAGTGGTGAACAATCAAAGGATCGCTATTCTTCCCTCCTTTGAGGCTTTTAAGGCCGCATTGAACCGCGCGAAGCGTCAGGAGCAAGCGGTCCAATACTCTATGGATATTCTGGCGAGAGCATTGCAGGCTTTCGTGGCTCAAACGACATAATGGACTACGTCGTAGTACTAAACTTCGTAAAGGAGCATATACACCGCGAAGTGAAAGAAACAACACGTGCAGAAGAGAAACAGCGGGTGTGGGTTGTGAACCTTGTTGATGATTGGAGGGACAAGAGGTATTATGTCATGTTACATCATAGCGAGTACGCATACCCTGCGGCTGAGAATATAAATCTTGTGATTATGGACAACCTAAAATATTTTTATCATTACGTTCATATATTTCATGATGAGGGTCGCATTGAAGTTGTGGCTAAAGGCTTGTGCGAGTTTTTAAGAGTTTAGGGATGAGTATCGCTTGTTAAGCAAAAAGGATAAATATGGACACATGTTTCTTTCAAATAGAGCGCCGGAGTGTTAATAAAATGTGTGTAGTTCGAGAAAATGAACGAAGATGTATGGTGCGCGTTCCGAGGAGTGGGTGTGATAAAATATTAAAGCCGATATTACTTCGTGTATCGCAGATGGAAAAATTCTCTAAACGATTGCTCGGCATAATGGGTTACAAATATTCGTATGATTCGTTTCTTTCATGTTGGAACAACCCCGTACACGAATCACTAACGCTTGGTATGACGCACCCGTGTGACTCATTCCCCCACATCCCCCGCCCAGCCAAATTGAGCACCTCCGGCTCATAGTCACCTCAGAGCTTGACCCGACTGAACGTGATCTCCTCACAATAGAAAACTAATAAAAGATGGAGCTTCCGTTCAGTTGTATCCTCAATGCAGTATACGATGTGTCCGTGTCGAATTCGGTGCGTGTGTTCAGGCGTAGTACCGGCGCTATTAAACATGTACTTGAAACGAAGTATAGACAATCAAACTCTGGTAAACGGAATGTTATTTACTTAAGTGTTGAGATTAACACAATCTTTTGGTGGTTCAGAAGTGGGGTGAGGACTGTTATAAAATACCTGTAGGTGTAGGCACGAAAAGAGAGTAGATTAGTGATGCACCCTCATACGCCATTATTTATAAGTTGTATATAATCGTGATACAAACCAGCCATGCGTTGATATACGGTTGATGTGGAAAAATGCAGCTGACAATAACGCTGACAATAACGTTGACAATAACGCCCACGCGAAACCGTTTCATTCTCGACAGAATGTTCCGCAAGCTAAAACCTATATTAGACGTGCGTGTTGCCGATATGCTTTATTTTGACACGGTTCTTGAATACGCGTACACCGCTCTGCTCGACGGTTTTACCGAGTGTAGGGAGGAGCAAGGTGAGAATGGTTTGGAGTTGGATGCGTATTATTTTAGAAGGTGTACAATATATATAGACTCTCGAAATATCATGAACTTTGGTACAAAGGAATTGAGCGGTACAGGGCTGACCTCACCTTCACTGTTCACCCTGAAGAACTATTTCTTTATATAACGAGCAGTTGTCGGCACGATTTAGAAGATTACTTCAATTGCCGATATGCGTTGTGAAGAAGAATTCACGAGTGAAAAGCTCGGCTTGGAAAGAATAAACCCTCGTTTGGAAAGGAGTGTTTATAAACTTGAATTTAATAATGATGTTGTGGCAAACGATGCCATTTTTGTGCGTGTTTTTGAATGTATTCTGTCCGTATTTATAGAGAGTGATAACTTGCCACCCAATTGTAAAGTGGGTACAAAAATAGTGTTAAACGAGCTGAAAGCCCTTTATATTGAATATAGACACCGACATACTTTGAATGGTGAAATAATGTTAAATCGTATTTATTGTGTAATACAAAGCAATGAGTATGTAACTGTGGATTCGATTACGTGTGAGTTTAGTATTTTATTTAAGCGCGGTAGAACTTAAGACGCATATTTTTTTCTGTATATATATATATATATATATATATATATATATATATATATATATATAATATTCAAGAGAAATCCAATGACAAGGAGGAATGTAAATGCCATGAAAAGTCTTCTTTAATGCAACGTTTCGAGCAATATGCTCATCTTCAGGCTAAATAATAATAATATGAAATTAAAATCAATAAACAATTAAAACAAGACAAAACAGTTTCTATAAGACCAATTCTTAAAAACAAAATTTAAAAAGACTAAAAGAAGGTTAAATTCAAAGTTATTAAAATTTACATATAAAATTACAAGAAATTTAAAAAGCTATTTTTAAATTACATATAGTAAATTTGAAATTAATACAATGGAATAACATTACTAACCCTTCATTGCTGGTTCCGAGGCACAAGTAATTTTAAAACAAAACACATGGAACATACTATGGGTTGGGTGGTTGGAGAGTTATAAATTGGGAAGGGGGAATCATAAAAAATTTAAAGGGACAGCTGAGGAATCAACATTTAGAGAAGGGGTCAATGTTTTTATATAAAGAGATTCCAAAATTCTAAGTGAGTTGGAACAAGAGTTATACCCGAGAATTTTAAAATTATCTAAAGTGACATCAGTTTTACATTTAATACTATGTTCCCGGATACTAGAGGCTTCTTTTTTATTTAAAATTTTACCTGTTCGGCAACTTATTCCCATATGCGAATAAAATCTAGCCCTGAGAGAGCGCACGGTGCTGCCAATATAAGTACCAAGGAGACACCTTGGGCAAGTAAATAAATATACAACACCGCTACGCAACGAATCAGAAGTTCGATCCTTCGCTGAGAAAAAGCTACCTAAAGACGTTTTATTAATAAATATAATGTGAAAATCAGTATGATAAAAATTTTTTGTAACAACTTCGTAAATTTAAGTTTAAATTCTTTATTCATGGGACCCATTTCAGGTACCAAGAAATATTTTACATCTTTAGGCACTGAAATACAGGGAAGTTGAGGGCTATAAACATTATTTAAGAAAGATCTTATTAGTTTATCTACATATTGAACAGGAAAACTATTATTGGTAAAATATAATCTTAAATTATTAAATTCATCGTTAGGTAAGGTAAAACTAGAAGTCAAATTATATCCTCTGAACAGAGTGTTTTAATGCACGACATCTTATAGTTAAAATCAGTAAAACTAAAAAAATTCGTGCCCAAACCGGTAAAAGTGGGTTTCCTGTAAACTGATGTAGTAATAGAATCCCCTTTTTTCGAAATTAAAAGATCTAAAAAGGGAAGGGAGCCATTTTCCTCAGTTTCCATTGTGTAAGTTATATTGGGGTGCAGAGAATTTAAAATTAAAAAATTGTTGCGCTTGTGCAGCATTATCAAAGACAGCTATCGAGTCATCAACGAAGCGTCGGTAAAAAATTTTAGCTTCCGTTATTTCAAATATATAAGCCTTCGTTTTTTCTTTACTTTGAAAATTTTTTTAATGGCTTGAAAAATGTTCCCCATGTTGGTGATTTTAATAATTTTAAGTGTCAGTTTTCTAATTTAACTCATGAATTTTTTCATAAACTTAGAAACCTTAAATTTAAATCTTTTATATTTAAGAAGAGTGACTTGCAGGTTATTAAGAATTTGGCAAAGAACCAGGAGATTGTCGTGACTAGACCGGACAAGGGTAACGGAGTTGTTATTTTGAATAAATCTGATTACATAAATAAAACTAATGAAATCTTAAGTGATGATAGCAAATTCAAACAAATTCTTGAACCCGTCAATAAAGTCATTTTAAGGTTGGAAGACAAAGTTAAGAGATTTTTGTCACGATTAAAGTCTTTAAAGATAATAAAAAACGATACTTACTCTCAGTTGTTCGTATCTGGTTCTGATCTTGCTCAATTATACTGTTTGCCTAAAATCCATAAAGTTGGAACACCTCTCCGTCCTATTTTAGCTTCGTATAACTTACCTACCTTTCAATTGGCAAAATTTGTTGTTGGTCTTTTGTCACCTTTTGCGAAAAATGCGTATACCATAAATAACTCTTTGAATTTCAAAAAGATCTTCTTTGTGAGAATTTCGGTTCAAAAAAGTTTTTTGTCAGTTTTGATGTAAAGTCGCTTTTCACGAACGTACCTGTATCAGAAACTATTGCCATTATTTTAGATAGGGTTTTTAGCTCTGTTGATAGTTTTCATGGTTTTTCATGGTCTTATTTTAAGGAACTTTTAGAACTGGTTTTTAAGCAATGTTATTTTACTTTCAATAATAAGGTTTACCAACAAATTGATGGTGTTGGGATGGGATCACCCGTCGGACCTTTATCAGCTGATTTTTTTATGACTCATTTAGAAAGTATAATTTTTAGACAATCTCCCACCCATTGTAAACCAATTTTTTACCGACGCTTCGTTGATGACTCGATAGCTGTCTTTGATAATGCTGTACAAGCGCAACAATTTTTTAATTTCTTAAATTCTCTGCACCCCAATATAACTTACACAATGGAAACTGAGGAAAATGGCTCCCTTCCCTTTTTAGATCTTTTAATTTCGAAAAAAGGGGATTCTATTACTACATCAGTTTACAGGAAACCCACTTTTACCGGTTTGGGCATGAACTTTTTTAGTTTTACTGATTTTAACTATAAGATGTCGTGCATTAAAACACTCTTGTTCAGAGGATATAATTTGACTTCTAGTTTTACCTTACTTAACGATGAATTTAATAATTTAAGATTATATTTTACCAATAATAGTTTTCCTGTTCAATATGTAGATAAACTAATAAGATCTTTCTTAAATAATGTTTATAGCCCTCAACTTCCCTGTATTTCAGTGCCTAAAGATGTAAAATATTTCTTGGTACCTGAAATGGGTCCCATGAATAAAGAATTTAAACGTAAATTTACGAAGTTGTTAAAAAAAATTTTTAGCATACTGATTTTCACATTAAATTTATTAATAAAACGTCTTTAGGTACCTGTTTCTCAGCGAAGGATCGAACTCCTGATTCGTTGCGTAGCGGTGTTGTATATTTATTTACTTGCCCAAGGTGTCTCCTTGGTACTTATATTGGCAGCACCTTGCGCTCTCTCAGGGCTAGATTTTATTCGCATATGGGAATAAGTTGCGAACAGGTAAAATTTTAAATAAAAAGAAGCCTCTAGTATCCGGGAACATAGTATTAAATGTAAAACTGATGTCACTTTAGATAATTTTAAAATTCTCGGGTATAACTCTTGTTCCAACTCACTTAGAATTTTGGAATCTCTTTATATAAAAACATTGACCCCTTCTCTAAATGTTGATTCCTCAGCTGTCCCTTTAAATTTTTTATAATTCCCCCTTCCCAATTTATAACTCTCCAACCACCCAACCCATAGTATGTTCCATGTGTTTTGTTTTAAAATTACTTGTGCCTCGGAACCAGCAATGAAGGGTTAGTAATGTTATTCCATTGTATTAATTTCAAATTTACTATATGTAATTTAAAAATAGCTTTTTAAATTTCTTGTAATTTTATATGTAAATTTTAATAACTTTGAATTTAACCTTCTTTTAGTCTTTTTAAATTTTGTTTTTAAGAATTGGTCTTATAGAAACTGTTTTGTCTTGTTTTAATTGTTTATTGATTTTAATTTCATATTATTATTATTTAGCCTGAAGATGAGCATATTGCTCGAAACGTTGCATTAAAGAAGACTTTTCATGGCATTTACATTCCTCCTTGTCATTGGATTTCTCTTGAATATTAAATTGAAGCTTTTTAGAAGCAACCCGCATGAATATATATATATATATATATATATATATATATATATATATATATATAATATTATATATATTATCCGTGTATTGTACTTAGAATTCTTCTGCAGTATTATTTTTGAAGTTTATATATGTGTATTTTTTTATGCTTATATATAGGGGTGTTTTTTTTATGCATGTTTATATATATATTAAACGTGTATATAGATTTCTCATATACTATTATCATCTTTGATTGTATATTTATTTAATATATATTTCCCGCTTAAAGTTTGTATTTTTTGATGTATATAGATTTCTTCTGCACTATTATTATTTTTTATTGTATATTTATTTCCTATATATTTCCCAGGCTGAATAAATGTATGTTCAATAACTATTCCTGTTTTTAATGCAATTCGAAGATATATATATTATATATATATTATATATATTATATATATATATATATGTGTGTGTGTGTGTATATATATATATATGTGTGTGTGTATATATATATTTTTGTGTGTGTGTGTGTATATATATTTTTGTGTGTGTGTGTGTATATATATTTTTGTGTGTGTGTGTATATATATATTTTTGTGTGTGTGTGTGTATATATATTTTTGTGTGTGTGTGTATATATTATTTTTGTGTGTGTGTATATATATATATTTTTGTGTGTGTGTATATATATATTTTGTGTGTGTGTGTGTGTATATATATATTTTTGTGTGTGTATATATATATTTTTGTGTGTGTGTGTGTGTATATATATATTTTTGTGTGTGTGTGTGTGTATGTATATATATTTTTTGTGTGTGTGTTCTATATATATATTTTTGTGTGTGTGTGTGTATATATATATTTGTGGTGTGTGTGTGTGTGTGTGTGTGTGTGTGTGTGTATATATATTTTTGTGTGTGTGTGTGTATATATATATATTTTTGTGTGTGTGTATATATATATATTTTTGTGTGTGTGTGTTAAATAAATCGTTTGGCGAATAGTGTATAAATAAACAGAATGACGTAGTTGCGTTTTATTATTCAAAGTCTGTATAAACGAGTTTATTTTTGAGTGATTTAATGAAACAAGTGCGTTGATGGGTGTGTGTATATATATATATATATACAGTGCCCGCGAAAAGTATCCGATCACTCAAGAAAATACAATATTTTCCCTTGATATTCAGAGACACGTAATTCACTTTCTATTTGTTCTAGCGACATCTGGTAACTTTGAGGTTGCTCGCTGATATGAGATCTATCCAACGCATTCTCAAATTAGTGTTCTGGTAGCCTTCGTTGCGGGTGGCTGTGTCTCAAATTTGTCAGATTTCACTGTTTGTGTAAATTTCTTGATATTTTTTTTTTTTTACAGAAAGTGGTGTAAATAAAATTTATATATAATGTGTGCTAAAAAACAACTTAAGAGTGATTGTCGAGGTGCTATTGTTGCTTTGCATGCATGTGGGAAATCACAGAGACAGATAGCTAAGGAATTAAACATATCCCAAAGTACCGTTAATTTATGGGTTTCACGGGCTAAGAACAATGGTGGCCTAACCACGCCAGTCCCTAAAAAACGATCTGGCAGACCGAGAAAAACAAATTCGCGAACAGACAAACTTATGAAACGTTTAGTATTGAAAAACCCAACAATAACTGCGAAAGAAAAAAATTTAATATGAATAATTTGTTATCTGGTGTTTCTGAACGAACTATCCAGCAGCGGCTCCAAAAAGAACTCGGATTACCATCTCGCCATGCTGCTAAGAAACCGTTCATTAATGAAAAAATGCGTAAAAAACGTGTCGCATTTTGTAAAAAATACATTCATTGGACTGTTGATGACTGGAAGAAGGTTTTATTTAGCGATGAGTCGACATTTTTGACATTCAGAAGTTGTCCAAAAAAGGTTCGCCGGCCTATTGGCTCAAATAGGATGGACCCTAAATACACCCTAAAGACAATGAAACACCCTCCAAGTGTGATGGTTTGGGGTTGTTTCGGTTACTATGGGCGTGGAAACTTATATTTTCTTCCGAAGAACACAACTATGAATGGTGCACGGTATTTAGCAATGCTACAGGATAAACTTCCAATGGCAATGGCAATCCAAAGGACAAAAACATACATGCATGATGGTGCACCATGTCACAGGGCCAAAATAGTGACAAAATGGATTACTGACAATAAATTTGATATTTTGGATTGGCCTGGTAATAGTCCAGATCTCAATCCGATAGAAAATCTGTGGCTAATAATAAAAAATAAGGTTGAATGCCACGACACTGGCTCAGTCGAAAAATTACAAGAGGCCATCAAAAAGGTATGGTGCAAGGAAATATCAGTGGAAGTTTGTCAAAACTTGATTAAATCCATGCCAAAACGTCTAGAACAAGTCATCCAAACCAAAGGACAGATGACAAAATACTAATATAAGGTTAGTATACATTTAAACATTGTTTTTTATGTAAAAAATACAAATTTCAAGGGTGATCGGATACTTTTCGCGGGCACTGTATATATATATATATATATATATATATATATGTGTGTGTGTGTGTATATATATATACCCATCAACGCATTTGTTTCATTAAAACAATATTATTTTTGATACATGTGTGCTTTAATTCTAAACAAGCCAACTGGCTGACTCTCCATTCTTGCACTCTCTCCTGGCTGGGCTCTCTTCATTATGTTATGAGGTATGGTAGCGAAAACCTCTCTCTCTCTCCTTTAATATATATACACTCCTTCTAAACACCTATGTCAATTACGACTACTAAGCCAATTACGCCTTCTAAACCAACTGGCTGATTTTGACTTCTGAGCGAACTGAGGCTGTCAAGAATTTCATTATGCGACGAGACATGCCAGCAAGAACATCTCATACTCTCTCTCTTAACCGTCTTAGGTTAGAATACCCTTTATTAAGGTTAGGGTTATTAGGTTAGGTTACCCCTTTGGGGGAGGTCTTTCTCCCGGGCCTCCCTTCAAACCCTCTCCCCCTTCATGCAGCTTGGTGGGAATAAACCCCATCCCCCTTGTTGCATACCCCCTCCCCATTCCCCTTACCCCCTACTCCCGCTTCCCAACCAGACCTACGCCTGTAGTTGTCTGGAGTAATGTAATATGAAGGCGCTTACTTCAAAGTTCACCAAGGTAATTCAATGGACAGGGAGTAGGAATATAAATATGAATGGATAAAATTTGTGTTTCCACTCAGATCTATTGATGGTTTAGCAACTTCCTACAGTAAGAAGTTGCCGTTAGGAATCAACGGAAGTTAAATTTTAAGTAACTGCTGCGACACCGAACAAATAGGTGTATCCAATATTAATATTCAAACAACATGAAAATTAATAAAATTTCAAACGCTCAAACAATTTCCGCCAGAACACTTATAATTCTTACCATAACAACTGACTCGAAGTACGAGTTCTTCAATAACCCGTATGGAAGCACAGTCTGACTAATCATTTCCTCGAAAGTATTGAAGGGGACTGATATCCTAGGAGCTGTCATCATCGCCTTTAGATTCGACTTGTAAACAGTTGTGATGATGAGTGAACCAAGTAACCAGATGGTTATGATTAGACGTTCGCGACCTTCTCTCCGACAAATCTCGCTGATTTTTGACAGATTCGTAGCTAAACAGATTATAAATATGATACTTTACCATTTCAGAAGAAATTACTTTTACAACGTAGAACTACATGAAAGTACTATAAAAGTTCATTTTTCTTGTAAAAATTACAATACCCCATCTTACATGGGGTAGTACAAAAGATTATATACGATATCTGCTGGAAGTAATCCATAAAAAATGCTTACGAACTCTCGCAAACAATGATAAAAGGCAATCTCATATCTCTCCAATGTTCAGAAATTTAAATATTCTAAAATCAAATGACTTTTATAAACTTACTGTCGGTATTAGCAGTGTGTACAAAATTGCTAATAATAGAAACTATACTTCGCCCATTCACAGGGAGATTACCTTCCATCAGACCAACCATAATCATAAAAGTCTTCCCCATGACTTCATACCTAAACCAAATTATTCAATGCAAATTGCAGGAAATGCTCTCTCCTACAAAGGGGCAGATATATGGAACGCTGTACCTTTAAATATCAGACAAGCATCATCATTAATTTCGTTTCGCAAATCACTAAAGGAACACAATATTAACTCCTATTAATGTGTGTGTAATTTAGGGTGTCCCTTTTTCACTTTTTTTAAAAATGTCAATGTCCATACTTTTTTCTTGTTAGAACTGGTCCACTGAATACAACCATATCAAAAGAAAATCTTTTTCTGAATTTTATAGGTCCCCCCACCCCCCTCGAAATATTTTGCGCTCTCGGAATGTAAAAATTGGCATTTTGGGGAGTACATTTGACACTGAGGAGCCAATTATTTATACAACACCTACATATTTGGTACAAAATGATAGCTACATTCATGCACCTAACATTAAGATCCATCAAAAGTGTTTAATAAATGAATAAGTACTTATAATTAATATTCTTTCATAATAGTAGGTCGAAATTAAGGGTGAATATTTTTAGGTAGGCTTCGTATGTTTATTTACTCTATACTTCAAATAAATTATTTTTATTATATATTTTTATTTATGTAGTTTTATGCAGTATTGTTAATAATTTAGATAATATATATTAAATTTATATTTTTCAGTTTTATGAAAAAAAATTTGCGAAGATAACTTAGTACTGCCCTCTTGTGGCGTTTCTGCTCAACACAGAGTGTTTGTGTTGTCAGTTGTTGTCCTGTAGAAGTGCTGTGTGTTTGTAGGTTCACAACAGTACTTTAGATATGGCTAGTAGTAAGCCAGTGCTCAGAAAAGATATAACAACTTATGATTCAATATTAGGTAAACTCAAAGATGATATAAATATTGAAGAAGGCTGCATGCTTCCAACAAATGGTGATGTCACAAGATATTTTTTCTTTCTGAGAAGACAACAAATCAATCAGAGAAATGTATCAAAGGAGGAAAATATAAAAATTGTTTTACGAAAAGTTAGATGTATTTGGAATAAGGCAGGCATTCCCTCGAAAGACATCGCTAAACATAAATCACCATGAATGATGATACTTGATTTAATAAATAAACATGATAACTTGATTAAACATAGAAATAGAAAAAAATATGAGTGCGAAAAGCAAAATTTCTTGGATCATATGAATAAATTATTCGACATATCGACCCAAAATGCTGTTGAAGAAATTCGAAAGGATTCAATGAAATCTACAGATCAGAAGACAAGATATCGCATTTTTAGAAGATCAGCGAGGTGAGAGGAAATACTGTTTGGGTCCAATTGACAAAGGATACGTTGCAAAGGTGTTCAGAAAACAGGCCAGGATTCGTGAAGAGAAAAATCGAACAATGAAAGAAGAACAACGCCAATCTTTAGGAAAAAAAGGTAAGGGTGAAGAGCGCGAACATACATTTGACGGTGATTCAGGAGATGACGCGGCAGATGAAGACTTCTCTCCCAAGCCAGGTCCATCAAAGAAGGCTGTAAACGTGCTTA
This sequence comes from Bathynomus jamesi, assembly GCA_023014485.1. NCBI lineage: Eukaryota > Metazoa > Arthropoda > Malacostraca > Isopoda > Cirolanidae > Bathynomus > Bathynomus jamesi. The sequence goes on along the minus strand of JAJOZX010001194.1, from coordinate 216,345 downwards.
AGTCAAACTTAATATCAAATACAGCAGATCGCCTAGGCCTTTCGTTACGACAACGCAGTGGCTTTGCTTCAGTAGTTGCAGCAGAGTGTGGGAAAAATATTGCAGAAATGAGTATTTGAAAAAGTACGGCAGGTCGAGCAGCTAAAACAACAAGGAAAAGAAAGGCAGAATCCATCAGAGAGGAATTTATTGCTCCTGAATATGTTTTGATTCACTGGGACAGCAAAATGATTGGTGATCTATAAAATGAGAGAGAAGAGAGATTGACGATTCTTGTTACTGGAGGTAGGGATGTAGAAAAGTTACTTTCCGTGCCGAAAATCGAAAATACAACAGGACCGACACAAGCATCAGCAGCTGTAGAGTCTATGTTTAGCTAGAAATTGGAGAATAATGTGTATGGCATGGTTTTTGATACCACTGCTTCCAATTCTGGCTGGGTAAAAGGAGCTTGCATAAAAGTAGACCTACTCGGGAAAAAATTGTTTTGGATGGCCTGCCGTCATCACATGGCTGAGAGAATTTTATCGGCTGTCTACTTGAAAATATTTGGGAAGACGACTTCTCCAGTAAATGAAGATTTCAAGAAATTCAAAGAAAACGATTGGAAGAATATTGACCCCAAACAGCCTCATAAGCATCTTGAAATAAAAGATCGATATCTGCGGAATTTAAAAGAGGAAAACATCAAATATATGAAAGATGTCCTTAACAATAAAAGGAGTCTTCCCCGAGATGACTACTATAGGGAAGTTGCTGAAACAACACTTCTGATTCTTGTCGTAGTCCCTTCACGAGGAACGCACTGGATGAAGCCTGGGGCATTTCATCACGCAAGATGGATGGCAGCTATACTTTATATACATAAAATGTATGCTTTCTGCAATCAAGTTGAGTTTGACTCAATGACCATATATAAGCTTGAAAGGATGTGTATCTTTACGACACTTTTCTATGGAAGGTATTGGCTTTCGTGCACAAACGCAGTTGATGCCCCTGTAAATGATCTCGACTTTTACAGGGAAATGGTTCGCTACAAGCAAATAGGCAGTGATATCGCTGAAACAGCTTTAAACACTTTTAAAGGTCATTATTGGTACCTAACTGAGGAACTTACGTCAATGGCTCTCTTCGGTTTTTTGAGCAATGAAGATAAGAGCATGATGGCAAAAGAACTATTACGTTCTGTCCATCCTAAAGACTTTCATATAGGCCAACCTGTCTTCCCCATTTTGAAACAGAATATTAAGCTCCACCGACTTATTAGTTCCAAGTCTTGGTTTTTCTTTCGCCAATTAGACTCATCAGGCGACTGGCTTAAAAAGCCTGTTCTTATGTGGGAAACTGATGAAGATTATATCAGGATGAAGAATATAATTTCTTTTGCAAAAGTTGTTAATGATACGGCGGAGCGGGGAGTTAAATTGATGCAAGATTTCTATGCCACATGCAAGGATGAAAATGAAATTCAGGAACTTCTACAGGTTGTTGAAGAAAACAGGCGTATGATCCCTGTTGTTTCAAAGAAAATACTAATCAATATGAGAAAAGACAAAACTAGTTAGGCCTAAGTAATATACCTTTCTAATGTTGTGTTTCTTTTTAGTTGTATATTGGAAAGCTATATAACTTATTTTGTATTTTATTAACTTTATTCCTTTTTTCTTGTAAAAGTATATTTTGATTTATGCAATGATCAAAAAAAAAAAAAAACGATGGGGCTTTGCAAATTTATGTATTTGCAAAGTTGTTCCCACTTTGATAGCATAAGTTGAATTTATCTTTGTTCGATTTTTCATCCTATCTTATCAAAGCCCATCGCCGTGGAGCTGCATTGGGATGATGCTCTATGAGTGGCGGTAACACTCGTGTTAAAAATGAGATACTAGAAATAACTTTCAAATAACTGTGGTAAAAATTACTCGTGATTTTTTCATGAGATAACATTTTTGTGGTAAAATGTTCCTATAATGAATCGATTTTGATGTACAAATTCTTTTTCATTTATTAAACACTTCCGATGGGTGTTTTAACATTAGGTGCATGAATGTAGCTATCATTTTGTACTAAATATGTAGGTGTTGTATAAATAATTGGCTCCTCAGTGTCAAATGCTCTCCCCAAAATGCCAATTTTTGCATTCCAAGAGCGCAAAATATTTCGAGGGGGGTGGGAGGACCCCTAAAATTCAGAAAAAGATTTTCTTTGGATATGGTTGTATTCAGTGGACCAGTTCTAACAAGAAAAAAGTATGGACATTGAACTTTTAAAAAAAGTGGGTTTGCAGCATATATATAATATATATATATATATATATATATATATATATATATATTAAAACTTATAAATATTACTAAACAATGACAATTCACAATCTTAAATCGGGTGCAATCACAAGTTATATAAATTATATGTTAAAAGTGTCCATTATATTACGCCATAGTTATAATGTGCCTCATTTATCTGTATTTTTATAACTTTAAGATTGTATCATTATTTCTAATTTGTAATAGTAGAAATTAATTATTTTTGGTATTTCAACATATTCTGTTTACTGTATTGTTTACCATTCCATTTCTTCTTCTCTATTATTTCTATTATTATACCGTATTATTTACTACTTTTTTTCTATTATTTCGAAGATTATCTTAATTTTCAAATTTAATGACAGAATTAACTAAATACAACTTTATTTTATTTTCCACTAATTCTCTTTATATTTCTTATTTTCCTTTGTAAAAATAGAAATGAATCTCAAAGATTTTTGCCTGAAAAGCTATTGTGCTTCCCAGCGGCATATTCAGATAAGAATATTGCAATTAAATTACTTGCCACTAAATCTGCAAAATTAAACGTTAATGCCAACATTGTTTAAACCTACAGTATGTGGATGTGATGTATATCTTATGTAATGTGTTCTTCCTGAAATATTATTATTATTATTATTATTATTATGTCTAGATCTTGAAATTGGGATTCCTAAATTCATAACAGCAATCAGTGAGTTTGGATCTACAGTGTATGTTGTTTCTGAAAGTACATAAATATCATGAATTTTGGAAATAACTGTCTTAAGCATAGACTTAAGGTTAAATGGACTATATTTTGAGGACTTTGGGAATTCTTCCATTTTCCATTTTTTTTCGTGAACGACAACATTTATCTGTGATTGAATGGTGCCCTATTTCTCATAATGATTTGATGTCTTTTTCTTTTATCTAAAATGACTTCTTCCTTCAAGTTTAGAAATGGGAAATTAAGGTTAGTTTTCTAATAAAGTATCTGCATACCTTGTCCTAGAAACAGGGAGAAAGAGATGAGGAAAGAAGTTGAGTAATCGTTTCGTCTGGGATTGACTTCGTCTTCTTCCTGGGCACATCTAAGACATGAAAATTCATAATGATAATAATACTGATGATGATATTGATCTTGATTTTGATATTGATATTCATGATGATGATATGATGATGATGATGATCTACAGATCTACAGAAGCTAAGGTTAACAAAGACCCTAAGATCCACTCTAAGGTTAGCCCGAGAGAAAGGAAAGAGTAAGGGTTTAAGAGAAGAGAATAAGGGGTTAAGTAGCAACACCTATCACTCGTGGGTTAACATTCATTCAGAAAAAGAGAAAAAAGGCTCACCATCATCATCAGCCGGCCACTGACAAGTCAGAAAAATAGTAGGAGAGAATAGGAAAGATTGCAGAACGGTCCTCTACTCCATAGGGAGGTAGAGCCCACTCTGCCGGAAAGGGGTGAAAGATGAAAAGAAGTAAAATAAGAACGCTTACAAACCATGCAATACATTCTTAACTCAAGAACAACACGTTCTTAAATCAAAGCAACACATTCCTCCAGCTGTTGCAGACCGATCCTCTACTCCATAGGGAGGTACAGGATGCAGCCCACTAGGCTGGAAAGGCGTGAAAGACGAAAAGAAGTAAAATACGAACGCATTACAAACCATGCAACACATTCTTAACTCAAACACTATCATACCATGCAAACTACAGACATGCAATAAAGAGAGTTACAGACATGCAAATAAGGAGAGAAGAAGAAAAAAGTATAAAGAATAACAAAAAGTGGGTTAATTTACTGAACAAGCTACAACTAAGTTCGTGTTAGTCTAATTTTTTTTTTTTTTGCTGGCATATCACACGCTGGCATGTCACAAGCTGCCATTAGACGTCAACAGACTCATCCCCGATTACCACCCCAAGAGCTCCTGTTGTCAATTGTTTTTTATTTTAAACAACGTTAATATTTTTAAAATGCCTATCTAGACGGTTTTTAAACACATTAACGCTGGTAGAGTTCACGACGGGCGCGGGAAGATTATTACATTTATCAATTACTTTAAACGTAAAGAAGGTTTTAGCGATATTAGTAATGAAACGTCTGCAACGCAACTTAAATCCGTTATTACGAGTATTGATATTATCGAAAGTGAACAATTTGTCAAAATTTACGTTATCGATGTTATTAAGATTTTGAAAACTTCAATAAGCTCCCCCCTTAATCTCCTAGTTTCAAGTGAATGCAAGTCTAACTCTTTAATCCTATCTTCATAAGGCTTGTTGCGCAATGACGGAATTAGTTTCGTGGCACGACGCTGAACCCTTTCTAACCTATCAATATCCTCACGCAAATACGGGCACCAAAACTGAACGGCATATTCTAAATGAGGCCTCACTAGTGATTTGTAAAGGGGCAATCTAATATCCTTCGATTTAAATTCGAAATTACGCGCTATGAAGCATAACATCCTATTAAATTTTGCGCATGATGATAATATTGATATTGATATTAATAATGATGTAATGTTATAATGTTTCAGACCAACAAAAACCCGAGGATCCACTCATGGCTGGTCAACCTGACCGTGTTTGTAATTGTGTATTGCGCATGTCCTCCGTGGTGGCGGAGGGGACCTACAATTTTACGTGAGTTACGAACCACAAAAACCTTAATTTTACTACCTTAAACTATACCCAATCGATCAACATATGCATCTAATCGATTTTTAAACATGTTTATAGACGTGCTACTAATTACTTCCACCGGCAAACTATTCCACCTATTTATTATTCTATGCGTAAAAAAAGTTTTTGGCAACTGCTGTCTCGAACCTTCTACCTTCTACTAGTCAGTTTTCACCCGTTATTTCGAGTTCTACTATATTGTGCTATTTCGAAAAAGCTCTCTCTATTTACGTTATCGAACCCATTCATAATTTTAAAAACCTAGATTAGATCGCTCCTTATCCTCCTAGTCTTGAGTGTAGTCAGTTTTAACGCCTTAAGCCTATCCTCTTCCGACTTTGACCTAAGTGACGGAATCATCTTAGTTATTCGTCTTTGAGCTCATTTGATTTTGTCTATATCCTTGCGCATATACGGATTCCAAAATTGGATCGCGTACTCCAAATGGGGTCTAACTAATGATTTATAAAGAGGAACAATAATATCGCGCGATTTCTACTCAAAATTCCTAGCTATAAAACCTAGCACTTTGTTCGCCTTATTGAGCGTTGCTGTACTTTGTTTCGCTACCTTCAAATCACCAGTGACGATAACTACTGTTTTTCCTGATCTACACTTGCCAACTCCTTCCCTAACATACGATACGCAAAATTACCGTTACGTGAACCTACAGTATATGTAAAATTTTCCACTTATCGACGTTAAATCTCATTTGCTATGTGACTGACCAATGGACGATTTTATTCAGATCTTCCTGACTTTTACCTCTATCTTCATCATTTATCGCCCTTCCACCCAACTTTGTGTCATCCGCAAACTTTGAAACTGTACTGATTAGCACGACATGTAAATCGTTAATATGTATAAGAAAAAGCAAGGGGCCCAATACAGAACTCTGAGGAACGCCGCTGGCTACTTTAACCGAAGACGACTCTGTTCCATCAACGACCACCCTCTGTTTCCTACCTCGCAACCACTCTTCTATCCAATTTATTACTACACTCCTGATTCCATGAGCCTTAGTTTTTTCAACGAGTCTTTTGTGCGGTACGGTGTCAAACGCTTTTTGAAAATCTAAATAAACTACATCTATCGCCCGATGACCATCGTAAACTTCAACCATGCTTTGGAAAAATGTTATTTCTAATCAGGTCTTGCCATTTTAAGTGTTCGACTCTACGATGCTGATGACGATACTGATAATGATGATAATATTGATATTCATGATGATCTACAGATCTACAGAAGCTAAGGCTAACAAAGACCCTAAGATCCACTCTAAGGCTAGCCCGAGAGAAAGGAAAGAGTAGGGGGTTAAGAGAAGAGAACGCTTACAAACCATGCAAACACAGTCTTAACTCAAAGAAACACTGTCATACTATGCAAACTAAAGACATGCAAGTAAAAAAAAAGTATGAAGAGTATAACAAAAAGTGGGTTAGTTTACGCTACGAGCTACTTGTTAGTCTAATTTTTTTTCTTTTTCCTTCCCCTTTTTTTTCTTTTAATAATATAAATTTAAAGTTGGCATATCATACGCTGGTATGTCAGAACCTCGACTATAACCCTCTCCCCTAGAGCTCCTGTTGATCTTTGTTTTATTATTTTAAACGACGTTAATATTTTTAAAATGCCTATCTAAACGGTTTTTAAACATATTAACGCTCGTAGAGTTCACGACGGCCACGGGACGATTATTCCATTTATCATTTACTTAAAACGTAAAAAAGCTTTTAGCGATGTTAGTAATGAAACGTCTACCATTTAATTTAAGTCCGTTATTACGAGTATTGCTATTATCGAAAATGAACAATTTGTCAAAATTTGCGTTATCAATTTTATTAACGATTTCGAAAACTTCAATAAGCTCCACCCTTAATCTCCTAGTCTCGAGTGAATGCAAGTCTACCTTTTTACTCCTATCTTCGCAAGACTTGTTGCGTAGCTACGGAATTAGATTCGTGGCGCGTCGCTGAACCCTCTCCAACCAATCAATATCCTAACGCAAATACGTGCACCAAAACTCAACGGCATATTGTAAGTGAGGCCTGACTAGGGACTTGTAAAGGAGCAATATAATATTCTTTGATTTAAATTCGCCCGCTAACTGCCTATCGTCTATCGTATACGTGTAATTATTGTTACGAGAACCTATATGCAAAACTTTACATTTGTCTACGTTAAATTGCATCTGCCACTTATCTACTCACCAGAGCTGGGTACTTGCGGTTTTTTTTGCGGTACTGCGGTACTGCGGTACTACCGTGTTGGTCGGTACCGCGGAAAGTACCGCGGGAAATTTGAATGCGGTAGCGGTACTGCTGTACTTTCAGCGATCCTTTGCGGTACTGCGTTATGCGGTACCGGTTTGGTAGTGCGGTAGTAGTACCGCAGTACCGCAGTACCGCAAAAAAACGGGCAAAAAAACGCAATTGCCCAGCTCTGCTACTCACTCCATAATCCTATTTACATCGTTTTGGAGCCTATTTCTATCGTCCACGTTAACAACTTTACCGCCTATTTTAGTATCGTCCGCGAATTTTTACACGTGACTGGTCAAGCCTACATCTATGTAACTTCCGGTGTTCTGCTGCACTACTACCCACATGGGCTCACAACCTACAATAGTTTTTGCAGTAAAATTAAACATGTAAGTATGAAACAGTGTTCATTTATTTCTATAAATTTACATAATTAAATTAAAATATCCAGTCTTCGTGCTTTTTTAGTTCATCCGAAACGTTAATGATGTCATAGAGTACTTTATTTTATTTTTTAAGCAAGGAAGGAAGGCAGTCTGATCTTGGTGGGGAAGAGGGGTGCAAATGCCTGGCTGCTCTTTTAAATTTAAAGAAATTGAGAAGGCAAAAAAAAAAGTGTATACAGTGAACCAAATTAAATCGAATCCGAAGGAATTCTGTAATCATATAAGGAATAAAAATGTAGCTTCGCAGACTACTGGTCCACTTATAGGCGAAAACCACGAACAAATTTATGATGATTTACAAATGACGGAAGTTTTAAAGAAATTCTTCTCTTCCGTGTTTATGAACAACATTCCCGTTCCCGTAATCATGCTCAGAGATGATCATTTAAAACTTCACGACTTCAGTAGTTAGTAAGCTTATGGAGACAATCGTTCGGGACAAAATAGTTAATCACTTAGAAATTAATAAATTAATCAAAGATTCTCAACATAGCTTTCGATCTTTCGTTCTTGTCTTACTAATCTGCTCGATTTCTTTAATGATATTGTAAATATATGTACAGGGTGGGCGGAAAGAGCTCCCTATTTTGGATTGGTAAAAAAATACGTATATTATCCATTTATTTCAGAAGAAATAATACGAAAAGGTAGGCATACATGGTAGGTTTTCTCTAAAATTCAATGTGGGCTCCAACTCTTTCCACCAGCTTCTGGAGCCGCCCAGGAATGGCGTCCACTGACTTTAGAAGGAACTCCGGCGGGATGGAGGACATGACTTCCCGAATTCGGTCCTCCAGTTTTCCAATGTCCTCGGTTTGGTGCGGTAGACTTCTTCCTTTACCCACCCCCAAAGAAAGAAGTCGCACGGTGTCAAGTCGGGGCTCCTGGCTGGCCATTGATGTGGACCACGACGACCCATCCAACGCCCAGGGAAGTGGGCATCCAGCCACTCACGGACAACAAGAGCGAAGTGCGGATGGGCGCCATCTTGCATAAAATATCAGATCGTCGATGTTCTCCCATGTGCTGACAACTGGCCAGACCTCGTTTCGCAACATAGCAAGGTACCGCTCAGCATTCATGGTGTTGCGCAGAAGGAACGGGCCCACAACCTGATCTGAGGTCATACCACACCACACCGTTACACTGAACCGATTCTGCCGTTTTTCAGCGGTAACCATGGGATCCTCTCCTGCCCAGTAGTGGCAATTGTGGCGGTTGACAAAGCCTCCGACGTGGAACACCGCCTCGTCGCTCCAGAGGATGTTGCGGAAGAGATGGGGCCAGTCTTCATGCCAAGCCAGCATGATTTCCCGAACTCCATGCGAATGTCGCAGTCCTCGTCCGAGAGAGATTGGCAGTAATGCGGCTTCCACGCACGCCAGTTCAGCTCCTTCTTCAGCACAGTTCGCACTGAGTAGCGGGAGAGTCCACTTTCCCGAGCTGCCTGGCGAGTTGACTTTCGTGGACTCCGTGCGAACATTTCCTGAACTGCCTGCACCGTCTCCTGGGCCCTGGATGTCGAAGGGCGACCACATCTTCGAACATCTGCCACAGACCCCGTGGTCATGAGCTTCGAGTGGCAGTTCTTGATTGTTTTCGGGTCCACTTGGGCACGTGGTCCGTGAATGGCCCGCCACCATCTTTGAACTCGAACGACAGATTGCCAAACTTCGTACCGTGCCGCCAACTGGGCACGCTCCTGCAGTGTTAAACGCTCAGCCATGTTACCCTTCAATCTGAAATGAAAAAAAAAAATGAATGTTACAATTGTACCACTTAGAGAACACACCATAACAATATAACAATACAATCACAATTTATACATAATTTATATGTAATTTAAATTAGGGAGCTACTTTCCGCCCACCCTGTATATGACGAGAGTAAAATAGTAGATATTATATACTTCGATTTTCAAAAGGCGTTTCATAAAGTGCCACATAGGAGATTATTAGCTAAACTTCATTTTCACGTAATTGATGGTTATGTTCTCAAATGGATTAAAAATTGGCTGATTGGCCGAAAACAAAGAGTGGTCATTATTGGTAAAGCGTCTAACTAGAAAAGTGTAACTAGCGGGGTGTCTCAGGGATCAGTTCAGGGACCAGTTCTTCTTATTATTTATATTATTGACGTCGACATAGGAATTAAGAGTATAATTTCAAAATTTGCGGATGATACCAAACCAGAGGGACGGCCAAAATCAGTGGCAGAACTTTGCAGATTCAAGAAGATATAATAAATTACTCGAGTGAGCAGAAATTTGGCAAATAAAATTTAATATACAGTAGATAAATGTAAAACGTTGCATATCGGTAGAAACAAAGTTAAAGAAACGTATTTTATGCGCGACAAACACAAACGAGTGTTACGGAAGAGAAAGACTTGCAATAGATATTATTGTTGCCGACACACTCAAACCAGAGTAAACAATGTATCGAAGCGGTCAAAAAAGCAAATAGAATCTTAGGATTTATTGGTCGATCGTTTGAATTTAAGTCGGAGAAAACAATGCTAACATTATTTAATTCCTTAGTACGCCCCCACCTCAAATACTGCGTTCAATTTTGGTTCCCATATTTACGAAAGGACATAGACAGAATGGAGAGAGTGCAGCAACGGACTACTAAGATGATTCCCAGAGTTAGAAACAAATCATACGCTGCCTGTTTGAAACGTTAAATTTATTCTCACTTGTAAAAAGGCGTATTCGAGATTTAATCCAGGTATTTAAAATGTTTAAATACCTGGATAATGTTTTGATAATGTCGACGCCGAAAAATATTTCACTTTCAGAAATGCAGATAGAACTCGCGGTAATGGTTTGAAATTAGTGGGTAAATATTTTAATTCTAATGAAGCTAAACGTTTTTTCTTCAATCGTGTAGTTAATTTGTGGAATGAATTGCCAGCCAGCGTAGTTCGAAGTAATTCGATCGAATCCTTTAAAAAGAGACTAGATGCTTATCTAGCTTTAAACCCCCAGTTGAAAGCATTTGTTAGCGCGTTGAAGTATTGTAGATATTTCACTCGGATTCCTTTCTCTTTACTTTAAAATTTTCACTTTATTTTTAAATTTCTTTCCTTCCTTTCAACCTCTCTTCTTTGCTTTGCCTTGAAATTTTCATTTCTTTTTAAATTTTCTTACATCTTTTAACCCCTTAAGCAGACAGCCTCGTAGGGACCAGCCAGTCTGTTGCCCTTTAGTGTCCTTTGGTGTCCTTTGTCCTTTGTTCCTACCAACTTACCGTATACACTACACATTCTAAACACTCGCAACTAGGTAAATTTATTCACTGTATCTTACGCTGTCCTCAAACCCATAAATTTCACATACACCTGTGTGAAAGCTTTATACATTTATAAGTGCAAACAAGGTATGATAATTTTCAGTTGTCTTTATTTTTATTTGCCTGTCTTCTTTTTCTCTTTTCTTCCTTCTTTCTTGGGTTCACTTAAATTAAGTGAATCTTAGTCTCTGTTAGATTGTAACTTCTGTAACTTTTTTGGATTACTTACTTTTACAGTCAGCTTTTTCAACGAAATACTTGATCAAACACTTCTTTGTTCATCTTCATCACTCAGAGGATCTGTAATCTTTTTAACCGTCTATCAGTACCCTTCCGTATACTTTAGGAGGAGGTTGTAGATTTATAGAAGGAGATTGTAGACACCAATCGACCAGGGAAGTACTCCGGGGTGGATGTTAGGCGGGAGAGACGCAGTGCTGGAACTCCCGTTTCTCCTATCACTGTCCTCCTTAGCTGAATTTTTCCCGTGTCTCATCTACCCTGTGAGCAGCCCAGCATGCTCTCACGCATACGCTTCTCCCTCTATTCCTCACTATACACACATGCATCTTACACACTACACAGCCTTTTCAAAATTTATATTAAAAAAAAAGAAAAATGGTGACCTTGGTGACCTTGCTTTTGGCTCTCTCCATCTTGTGTGGAGGGGTCACATTTACGGGCGCTCGCCCTTAGTCCCCTTCTTCCAACATAAAAAAAAATTTATCAGTTCTTTTTAAAAGCTTTTTCCCCTGTAACTATTGCATTTACTTATTTCATCTTTACATTCATACAGTGATACAATTACAGCTTTTATACAATCACTTGGTATACACAAAGTTTTCTACGTCTTTTGACATATTATCCAATCATTCAGTAACTATTCTACCTCTTCATTTAATCATTATTACATTATATACCTATCGCAAACATTCTTACCAGCTCACTAAATTATTTTTAAAATCTCTCGTGTATTTGCTCATTTTGCACTTGTATCTTGGTGTTCTTATATTTTATAAGAGTAGTTATTCCACTGGATAACTTTCTAATTTCCACATACTGCTCATTCATCTCCGTTCCTTCTTCATCTACAATTTTTTAACTTTTTATACCATTCTTTGAACGTTTTTCTTGCATTCTTTTTACTACTCATTACATGCTCACCTTCCATCACTGCCAGGCTGTGTTTTTAAAATTCTCTCCCAAAGTCTTCTCTTTCACAGCATTCTTCACCTTATCACTTCATCATGCAGTCGTCTTTCGCTTTACATCATTCTGTACTCATACGGATATGCTATTTTCGCTCAGCATATCTAGAAAACATTCCAGATATTCTGTGCCTCCATTTGTTCATCATCTATCCCCGGAAAAAATGCCCTACTCCTCTACACTCTACAGCCATTCGAATTCAGTCTTTCAACTTTTATTAATTTTTGTCCACAGTGATTTTTTTCTCTTATAGCAAATACCAACCAATTCAATTTTACACAACACAATCACATTGTCTAACAAACCTTCATTTAACCCTTGAACAGCTTCTCTATTGCATACATTCCTCAATCATAATATTCTCTCCTTCCTCTTGCACTCTCATTTATACTTCCCCATTTCACACTCTCATACAATCCAGCACAATCTTCGAAGGCAGCGTTGCCGGGTGACGTTTCTTTCGTATTTTTCCAGCGATTGAACCCCAAGCTAATCCCCAACCCTGTTATGCACAAAGAGACGGAGAATATAACTCCATCTTAAGGATTCCCCACACAGGAGGAAGTTGGTGGGATCAATTTTCAGAATAATGTAAATCAGTGAATTGCTAAAAAGGAAATCAACATCAAGTGCCAACCATTGTATGCCAAACACCGACTGGCAAGCTGTAAATCTAGCTCTCTCAGGGTTTAAACAGATCATAAAATCTTCGTAGTATTGGACCCGACGATTCTACCATTCGCTTCATGATCATAATATTTCTTACCTGTATCTGAACCGCGTCAGTAAAATGAGTAATCCGAACATGAAGCAAATAGAAATGAAGACAAAGATCCACGACTGAAACGGGATAAAAAAGGTATAAATACAGTCTTGAAATTATGAATGGACCCGTGATTCACTATTTGAGTTATGCAACACTAATTTGTTCGGTGAACGAAAGAGAATGAAATGGTTCTGGAAAAGCAATTTCAAGTTTACTTCAATTAATTTTCAGAGAATGAAAAGAAGGAAGAAAGTAGTAATTGAAGTTAATTCAAATATAAGAAGAGACCCTGTTTGGGACTTAAACTGTTTTGTTCTATAGCGAAGAGTAATGATGTCTAGTTTAAACAGCCCAAAGCGAACTGAACTTATTAACCATAACTAAAGTTAAAAAATAGATGCAAACTTTTAATACAAAATTTTTATTGATTTATATATTTTTAATAATAATAATAATAATAATAATAATAATAACAATAATATTTTCAATGAAAAGACTCATTTCATATCAAAGCAATATTTGTGTCACTTTCTCAAAATTAACAATTTAATTAGACATTTCTTGAGATAAGCATATTTTTTAAATGAATAAAGACGGTTATGTACAGTATTAACACACTATAACACTCGGCCTTAATTTCTATTATGTAGTGTGTTTCACACACTTATTGTAGCCAGTCGGTGACTGGACGACTTGGGGTTCATTCAGACAACACTAAAATAGATCAGTATCCAGAAAAGCAATTTAAACAAACCAAATTATTATTATTATTATTATTACATAAAGTTTAGATACTTAAGCTTAAATTATCATCCTTCCACAATCCGAAGGTTCAGAATATACACACACACAAACACACACACACTAGTGTGTGTGTATATATATATATATATATATATACACACAGTATATATATATATATATATATATATATATATATATATATATATATACACCGGGTGTCCATTCGAAATGAAACAACTTTGAAACATTATAATTTTTTATTGAATGATGCAAACAATATAATATTCATACAGTCAATAGGCAATGTCATAAAGTTTCATATGATATATGTGAATTATAACATTTAGATATATTAGAGTTCTTTATTGTATGCATTCCATATGTGCACCATTTGTAGCACGGACCAGGTCGCAACGGTACTCAATTTCCCTCCACACGTTGCCTAGCATCTGAAGGGTTACAGAGTCCACCGCTTCTGTGATGCGCTCTTTCAGTTGAAAGAGGAATCTGCAGTTCGACACTGGCACGACGGATGGACTTTCTCGGGCTACTACTAAAGGCGCCGCGTATTCATTCAACATCTTCCGATCTTGTTCGCCCTCCAGAGTGTTCCTTCAGAAAACTGCCAGTCTCCTCAAATTTCTTGGTCCATGTATATAGGTCTCTTCTGGTGGGTGGTTCCTTGTGAAAGGTTGTAGGGAATCGCCGTTGCACCAGAGTACGGGACTTCAACTCAGCCATCCATAACACACATTTCGCTTTTTCTTGTGGGGTAAGCCGCTGAAGTTTCAAAAGATATTTCCCTTACGCATTCCTCACTAGCGAAACTTTAAATTACGCAGGACTACCTCCACCCAAACATTACTTTAACTATGAATGTATGAGTACAGATGAACGTGAAGATTTTGACCGATACTACAACAGTTTTAATGAATGTAATCCTTATAATATAGCTGATGAATGTGAGCGTTATTGCGTGAATGATGTGCGCGTGCTTAGAGTATGTTTCCAGGCCTTTAGAAGGATGTACATGGATCGTTTCAAATGCGATCCGTTGCAAGTCGCAACCACCATCGCCTCATTATATTTTACGGTGTTCAAGAATAACTTCATGCCTAAAGACACCTTAGCCATCATTCACAGAAAAACGCTCGCAGTTATGGGCACAAGGCTACTTACTGGTTCATACACGTACAGCACCAGACAGGTGTGTATATATAAAGCATGCCCGCAACACGGGGGAAGTACCCATTAAGGTTAATGGTCGTCTTTTTTGGGTTGATGGTCTAAGCGAAAACCCTGCCACTGGTGAGAAGACTGTGTACTCCTTTGACGGTTGCTGGTGGCACGGATGCCCCCGTCCTGAGTGTGGAATCGTAGGAGATATCCGCGGTAGATCTCCTGCCGACAATCTTGTGTGGACCCGCGCCCGCGATCAAATTATAGGCCCCCAGTTCAATCACAAAGTCTTGTGGGAGCACGAGTATGATGCACGGATGGAAACAGATGAACAGTACCGTGAAGAAATAAATGCGATCAAACGTTCAATGGTGTTGGATCCTCTCAAATGCGGTGATAGCTTGTTCGGAGGGCGTACAAATCCCTTCAAACTATACTTTCCGCCTACGGAGGGCGTGAAACTATTACTACGACTTCTGTTCTTTATATCCCTACGTGATAAAGAACAATACGTACCCCGTGGGTGCTCCTGAGAAACTGGTGGGACCTGAACTGCCCACCATCGAGGTATTCTCAAAAAATTTGAACGGGTACTATTTCGGCCTTTCTTTCGTAGGTGTGCTACCCCCACGCGATTTATGGATGCCGATCTTACCCGTCGTTATAGACCACACGCTCATGTTTCCCCTGTGCGTGAAGTGCGCAGAGAACAATGGGGAATGTAATCATACAACTAACCAGCATAAGGTCAGAGGTGTATATACAATCCCAGAAGTGGACCTAGCTGTTCGCCATGGCTACAGAATATTTAAGATATATGAGGTGTGGAGGTTTCAGAAACTACCCAACCTTTTTACGCCATGTATAAACGCTTTTTTGAAGGATAAGGTAGAAGCATCAAGGTATCCGCGAGGAGTTGATACCGAAGATAAAAAATCGGCCTATATTCAACGTTACCGTCACCGTGAAGGTATACAGCTTGACCGTTCCCAAATTGTAAAGAACTCTGTCAAGCGCTTTCGTGCAAAGTTGTGTCTAAACAGTCTTTGTGGAAAATTTGCACAGAATACTGGCAAAGGGAACGTTCATTTGGCACAAAGTTATAGTGAAGTCTGGGATTATGCCAACGCTCTCCGAAAAGAGGTGATGGAGATCGGGAATGTAGGTAATACTTACATAATACAGTACAATAATACCGAATTGGCCACAGATACCTCACGGGTTATAAACATAGCTGTAGCCAGCTTCACAACGGCCTACGCACGCATCAAACTTTGGGGCCTATTGCATTCTCTTCGGCGGAGGGTTTTGTACGCCAATACAGATACTGTGATATTCGCAGCGAGGAAGGGTGAATACATGCTTCATATTGGTGAATTTCTCGGGGAGTTAATTGATGAGATCAAGGATGAGTATGGAGACATCGCATACGCCGACTCTTTTGTCTCAACAGGGCCAAAAACTTATGGGGTACGGGTGAGGGGGGGGAGGATATGAAATATATCGTGAAAGCTAAGGGTATCACGCTCAACCAGGCGAATCGGCGGGTCGTTAACTTTGATTCGTTGGAGGATCTAGTGTGCTTGGATGATGATGAGGGCGACCTGCCGCCCCAACTAACTATAGGTACCCACAATTTTCAGGCGCAGAAGCTGGGGGGGCGTGAAGGAACTTAGGGTTACAAAGGTGTGCCGTAACACCTATAGGAAACGTTACTAGGTGCCCGGTATGTATGATACCGTATCCTTTGGATACCATAGTCTTTCATATGCCTATTGTTAACGATATGTTTATTTATTACATGTATTTGTAAAAATATATATATATATATATAATATATATATATATATATATATATATATATACACCTTGAATATTTCGCTTACTAAATAAATCGTGTTTCAATTAGCGTTTCACTTTCTCCTTTGTGTGTGTGTGTGTGTGTGTGTGTGTGTACACAGTCGAAATTTCTAAGCTCCGCCCACCTGTATGATCGGTCACGTGACTCCTGCTACTACCTGGGCATATCTCTTCCCTGCCTGCTCAGTTGACCGCTGGAAGCCCTGGGTCTCAGACATCATTATCCCACGTAGACAAATAATAGTAATGGCTACCTTTAATGGAAAAGTGTGAAGATAAGGTTATTGAATGGCTCCCTATTCCACCCTCCTGTGAATCGTTCGAAGGAACAAGAGGTACAAATACTCTACGGTTATTCTGTCGAGAGCATTGCAGGATTTCGTGGTACAAGTGATGTATTGAACTATGTTGTAGGACTAAACTTTATAAAAGCTTACATATACCGTGAAGTAGAAGAAACAACACGTGCAGAAGAGAAGCAAAGGATATGGTTAGTGAGTCTTGTTGATGAGTGATGCGACAAGTGATATTATGTCATGTTGCATCATATCGAGTATTCATACCCTGCGACTGAGAATGTAACTCTTGTCATCATGGAAAATCTTAAGTATTTTTACCACTACATTAATATATATCATGACGAGGTTTATAGAGAGGTTGTGGCTAAAGGTCTGCGTGAGTATTTAACAGAATTTAGAGATGAGTATCGCATGCTAAACAAAAAGGAAAAATATGGTTATATGTTTCTCTCAAATAGTGCGCCGGAGTGTGAATAAAATGTGTGTACTTCGTGAAAATCCCCCTAAGCAAAAATGTCTGGTGTGTATTCTGGGGAGTGGAGTGATAAAACATTAAAACCGGTATTGCTTCATATATCGGAAAATTTCTCAAACCACCTACCCAATATAATGGGATACAAGTATACACGTTGGAACACGCCGTACACGTTTCATCAGCTTATGGAGTGACTCACTCCTCCCGTCGAGCAGATCCGCTCGCCTGTGGCTCATAGTCATCTCAGAGCTTGAACCGACTGGACGTGCACTCCTCGAATACGATGGAATTTCCTTTGCGAAGCATTCTCAATGCCGTGTACGATGTGTCCGTGACGAAGTCATTGCGCGTGTTCAGGCGTGAAACAGGTGCCATTAACTATGTACTGGAAACGACTTGTAGACAAACAAACAAACGGAATGTTGTTTATTTAAGTGTTAAGAAGATGAATAGAATCTTCGTGGTAGTTGAGAAGTGGAGTGAGGATTGTTCTAAAATTCCTGCAGGTGTAGGTACAAGAAGAGAGCAGATTAGTGATACCCCCTCATATGCCGTGGTTTGTACGTTGTGTATAAATAACGATCAGCCATGCATTGATATACGACTGATGTGGAAGAATGCATCTGATAATAACGTTCTTGTCCCTAAACGAAACCGATTCATCCTCGACAGAATGTTTGAAATCGTCGGATTCCGCAAGCTGAAGCCTATATTAGACTCGCGTATTATGGATATGCTTTATTTTGATAAGGTTCTTGAATATGCATAAACCGCTCTGCTCGACGGGTTTACCGAGTGTAGGACCGAAGAAGGCGAGAATGGTCTAGAGCTGGATGCTCATTTAAAAGGTTTATACTCTGAAATATCACGAACTTTGGTACAAAGCACTTGAGCGGTACAGGGCTGAGCTCACCTACACCGTTCACCCTGAACTATTTCTTTATATAATGAGCAGCTGTCGTAACGACTTAGAAGATTATTTCAACTGCCGCTATGCAGTGTGAAGAAGAGTTCACGAATGAAAAGCTCGGGTCGGTAGGAATAAACCCTCAATTGGAAAGGAATGTTTATAAACTTGTATTTAATAATGATGTTGTGGTTAACGATGACCTCTTTGTGCGTGCTTTTGAATGTATTCTAGCCGTGTTTAAAGATAACTTGCCAACCGAATGAAAAGTGGGCACAAAAATAGTATTAAACGATATGAAGGCCATTTACATAGAGTATAGGTATCCCTATAACTTGAGCGGTGAAATAATGTTAAGCCGTATTTACCGCGTAGTGCAAAGCAATAATGATGTGACTGTAGACTCGATTACATGTGATTTATTGTTTTGCGCAGTAGAACAAAGTGAATGTATTTTGATGTATATTTACTTTCAATATATTTAATTATTTAATATAATTGTGTATATATTTATATCTATATTTTTCCTGTACTGTTATATTGATGGTTATACTCCATCGTTTGGTATTATATTATTTTTTATTTTATTTTTTGATTATATATATTCCATCGTTTGAATAGGATTGTATATTTATTTTCTATATATTTCATGAAATTGATTCCAATATTTCGTCTAAATAAACAGAATGATGTAATGGTGTTTTATTTAATTCTTTTCGTTGTATATATAAACGAAATTATTTAATATGTATACCAAATGGCTGGTTACGCCTTCTAAACCATTTGGTTTAGAATTTCTAAGCCAACTGTCAGAATTTCTAAGCGAACTGTCAAGAATGTATGCATTAATTAAATAAATAGCGTAATCTGGCAACTCAACCCTAATAATGTACACCTGAACCAGCCATTTACGCCTTCTAAGAAACCATTTAGGCCAACTGACGGATTTACACCTTATAAGACAGCGGGCGCTCGGATGAACTCATTATGCGTCTCGCTGGTGCCAGGTGAACAGTGACTGAACACCCTTCCTCCTTCTTCTTTCTCTTCCTCCCTTAGGTTAAGGTTACCCCTTTGGGGGGAGGTCTTCCTCTCTTCTCCCCCCGAAGCTCCCTCCCTCCCCCTTTGTAGCATTCACTTGTTGCATATCCCTTCCCCCATTGGCAGCATTGATTTGTTGCATAACCCCCTCCCCCTTCACTGCATAACCCACTCCCCTTGTTGCATAACCCTTGCAACATTCCCCCTCTCCTTGTTGCATAACCCCTGCAATATTTATCGACATTACATTGCAAAATTCCTGCACTCTCCCATTTTGCGGTCGTGATTGACTATTCCGGATTCAAAGCTGAAACGTACACAAACTCTACCACATCGAGTGGGCCCTAAAAAGTATCCGCAATACCGTTCAAATTAACTCTCCCGTTAAAACCGTAGTAGGCCTGTTCAAGTGTTCTACAGATCTACAGAAGCTAAGGCTAACAAAGACCCTAAGATCCACTCTAAGGTTAGCCGAGAGAAAGAAAAGAGTAGGGGGTTAAGAAAAGAGAATAAGGGGTTAAGTAAGTAGCAACACCTATCACTCGTTGGTTAACATTCATTCAGAAAAAGAGAAAAAAAGACACCATCATCATCCGCCGGCCACTAACGACAAGTCGGAAAAATAATCGAAGAGAATAGGAAAGGGGTGAAAGATGAAAAGGAGTAAAATAAGAACGCTTACAAACCATGCACACACAGTCTTAACTCACTGTCATACCATGCAAACTACAGACATGCAAGTAAAGAGAGTTACAGACATGCAAGTAAGGAGAGGATAAGAAAAAAAAAGTATGTAAAGTTAAACAAAAAGTGGGTTAGTTTACGCTACGAGCTACATCTACGTTCGTGTTCGTCTAATTTTTTCTTTAATTTTATTGCTGGCATCACACGCTGGCATGTCACAAGCTGGCATTAATCGTCAACAGACTCATCCTCGACCACCACCACCCTCCTGTTACTAATTGTTTTTTATTTTAAACAACGTTAATATTTTCAAAATGCCTATCTAAACGGTTCTTAAGCACATTAACGCTGGTAGATTTAACGACTGACGCGGGAAGATTATTCCATTTATCAATTACTTTAAACGTAAAGAAGTTTTTAGCGATATTAGTAATGAAACGTCTGCCACGCAAATTAAATCCGTTATTACAAGTATTGCTATTATCGAAAGTGAACAGTTTGTCAAAATTTACGTTATCGATGTTATTAACGATTTTGAAAACTTCACTAAGCTCCCCCCTTAATCTCCTAGTTTCGAATGAATGCAAGTCTAACACTTTAATCCTATCTTCATAAGGCTTGTTGCGCAATGACGGAATTAGTTTCGTGGCACGACGCTGAACCCTTTCTAACCTATCAATATCCTCATGCAAATACGGACACCAAAACTGAACGGCATATTCTAAATGAGGCCTGACTAGAGACTTGTAAAGGGGCAATATAATATCCTTCGATTTAAATTCGAAATTACGCGCTATGAAGCCTAACATCCTATTACCTTTTGCGCAAGACTCCAGGCACTCGTTCCTAACTTTTAAATCCTTAGATACGCGTACGCCTAAATCTATTTCCTCGTCAACTCTCGCTAACTCTATCATCCATCGTGTACATATAATTATTGTTACGAGAACCTATATGCAAAACTTTACATTTGTCTACGTTAAATTGCATCTGCCACTTATCCTATTTACATCGTCTTGGAGCCTATTTCTATCATCCTCATTAACAGCATTACCGCCTATTTTAGTATCGTCCGCGAATTTTGACACGTTACTAGCCAATCCTACATCTATGTCGTTAATGTAAATTACGAATAGCAATGGGCCTAACACTGAACCCTGTGGGACACCGCTACCTACATCCCACCACGCCTTTTTAAAATCTAAATAAATAACGTCAGCCGCTCTATGCCTATCATATTCGCGCACTATTTCGTTATAAAATTCTAACAAATTAGTTAAACAAGATCTATGGCGTCGAAACACATGCTGACTACTATTAATCAAATCTCTACTTTCTAAGTGATCGATGATATGATCCCTAACGACGGATTCCAATAGTTTACCGACAATTGACCTTAAGCTAATGGGCCTATAACTGCTAGCTACTGTGCGGTCGCCTTTTTTAAAAATGGGCGTGACGTTAGCTAATTTGAAGTCTTCAGGAATAATCCCCGTTTCGAGTGACTGATTAAAAATCTTCGTTAAGGGGCCTACGATAACGTCTTTCAAATCTTTCAAAGGTCTGGGAAAAAAAGCGTCAGGGCCTGGAGCCTTGCTAACTTTTAGCCTATCGATATAATGCGCAATCTCACCCTCTTAAACAGCTGTTTCATCCAAAATAGTCTCGCTACTAAATGGAACGATATCGTCCACGTCGTGGACATTATTTACGTCTTCTACGGTAAAAACTGTCGCAAAAAAGTTATTGAAAATACCCGCCATCACCTGAGCGTCAGAAGCCAAAGTGCCGTTAACATCCACTAGAGGGCCTATTTTATCTTTATTCGGCTTACGATTATTGACGTATTCAAAAAACCTTTTTGGATTATGTTTACTATCCGCAGCTATAAGTATCTCTGAATTACGCTTGGCATTCTTAACTGATCTTTTAACCTGACGTCTAAGCTCGATATATCTATTAAAGTTAGCTGCCGTGCCATTGCCCTTATTAAGTCTATACGCTCTGTTACGCTCGTTTATGAACTCGCCTATTTCCATAGTCCACCTCTTGGGCCTACCATAATTTCTAGCGCGCTTGGGCCTACGAGGAATAAACTCCCTTTCAATATTCATTACAGTTTCTTTAAACGCCTCCCAATGCAACTTTGCATCATTACCCATAAATAATTTATCCCAGTCCACTACTCTTATCCTATCCGCAAAACTATCAAAATTAGCCCTACGAAAATCAGGGACTTCTATTACGTTACTATCCTTAGTGTTTTCTATTGCTAACTTAAACCTAAGAATTTGATGATCACTACATCCTAAACTCTCGCCTACTTCTAAACCTTCGACTATATTTTCGCCGTTCGTCATCACCAAATCTAAAATATTGTCACCGCGCGTTGGTTCGGTAACTATCTGTCGTAAAAAATTATCTTCCATGAACTCAATCAATCTCAAACCCTCCTCATTACCAGTAAAAGTCTCGTAATTAACATTCGGGCAGTTAAAGTCTCCGACAATTATAATATTCCGATTGCCAATAAAGTTACCAAGAAGTGAGTAAAATCTAGTATCGGTGTCGAGGGGTTGAACGGGAGATCTATAAACAACAACAAAATTAAAACTAATACTACGCGCCCTAACTTCAACGCATATCGCATTAATTGCTGCCGGAAAATCTATCTTAACCTCGATAGCCCTAAGGGAATTACGAATGTACAGCAAATCGCCGCCACCAAACCTATGTAACCTATCATTAGTAAACAGTTTAAAACTCGGTATATCAAGTTCCTCCAACAAGTCCCGAGTCACGGTATTTTACCACGTTTCAGTGATAGCAACTATATCGTAGTTGCCGGAATAAATTATCGCCTTAAATTCGTTTAATTTATTTATAATACTACGCGCGTTACAATAAAAGATGTTTAAGTTATTTTTTACCACTGGCCGGCGTTCGTTTTAAACTATTTTTCACGTCGGGCCCGCGTTCCCCGGACCCACAACGTTTAAAGAAGGCTTCGACCTATACAGCTTTCGCACGTTTCCGTCTATTAACCTACCTAGCCTAGCATTACCTATTTCATTAAAATGCACCCCATCTTTTATAAAAAGGCTAGGATCACTGAATTTGGACCACAGCTTTACGAAGGGTACATTTTCCTCAGCACAAATCTCTTCTAATTTATTATTCAAAAATATTGTTTTTGACGTAATCCTAAGACCCAACCCGTGCCTAGGGGTAATACCTAGAACTAAAGACCTATCTGACCTCGCCTTCAGGGACCTAATTAACCCCCTATATCTCTCCAAAAGGTCAGGCACTCTCGTATCGGGCCTATACGAGTCGTTGCCCCCTACCATCGTCACCAACATCGAGTGACGGGAGGCAACGTCAATCCTATCCACTTCGTCGGTAACTCCGTCAAACCTGGCCCCTGGGAGACAGACCCTCCTCCTCTTGGTTGGATGCCGTTCAACGAACTCTTTGTTGTACCAATACCGTATTTTTATATCACCTTGTTCTTTCGTAGATTTATATAATTTACGAAATAGCTCAGGCTCTGTTTGAGTGGATTAGTGCTCATGGTGCTAAAGATACTATTATGGTCCTTTGTGGTAACTCCACCAACACAAACACAGGACTTGATGGAGGAGCCATCACTCACTTGGAGAGACTGCTAGGTCACAAGTGTCACTGGCTGATATGCCAGTTGCATATTAATGAACTCAGCCTCAGGCACATGATCACCAAGCTTGATGGTTCCTACACGCACAAGTCTGGGTTCAGTGGCCCAATAGGAAAACTTTTGGAGAAGATCAATGACATACCTGTCAACTTTAGCTTCAAAGCTCTGCCAGGAGAAGATATAATTGAACTGCCAGAAGACATTTTACAGAACCTTAGCACTGACCAGAAAACTGCTACCTACTGATCAAAGCTCTCAAGACAGGAGATTTGAGCAAGGAAGTTGCTGGTCTGAAGTGTGGCCCACTGAATCAGTCACTCTGGCTGACTACAGGTGAGGCTCTGTTGATGCTGTGGATGAGGCAGCATGGTCTGAAGGGGGAGGTGTTGAAGAAGCTGGAGGTGCTGCTGAAGTTCTGCCTGGACTTCTACTTCAAGATGTATTTTGAGATCAAGGTGAAGCATCACATGAGGTATGGACCTCACCATATTGTGATCACTCTGGGACTGCTGAGAAGCCAGACCTCTGAAGTCAGGAACATAATCACTCATGTGATAGTTCGTGGAGCATATCATGCTCACAGTAAGAACCTCATTGCCTCTCTCCTGTGCAGTGAGGATGAGGAGGAGAGGGCATGGGGGTTGAGATGATCAAGAAAATCAGAGGTAAGTCTGAGTATGGAGACATGAGTCTGAGAACTCATAGAAACCCTAAACTGAATTTTGATGCCACTTCTCCAATTATTCTGATTAATTGGGATAAGGAGAAACTGTATGAGCCACTCTTCACTTGTAAGATGTCAAGAGGAGAAGTTGAGGAGTTTCTTAGGTCTCCACTTGAAGTTGAGAACTTCTCAGTTCACACTCAAAGCTGTGAAAGAGCAGTCCAGGAAGTTTCAGCTGCAGCTCATGCAGTGTATGGGCAAGAGAGGAGATGGTTTTTTTCGTGCTAGGATCGATCACAGAGAATTGTTGCCAGTTTTCAAGTCAAAGCAAGACATTATGAACATGTTTTAGATCTCGACAAGACCTGCTAGACAAATAAAGATGCTTTCAGAAGAAAAAATCTCAAAATATTCAGGTGACCAGCATATTATTACAAGCTGGGGGTGAAGGAGGGACTTATACAAATATTAAAGAAGAAATGCAATTGCAAAACAAAGGTTGAACGTTACAGTAGCTTGCGGAAAGGTGGGGGCAGCTGCCATCACACTCAGTGATGCCGAAAAGAAAATAAATAAAAATTGGTGGAGGCGTTGCGTTTCTAAAAAAGAGAAGATGCAAGACCAATAAAGAACAACAAAAAGATTCTGCCTGATGAAGAGAACAACCGCGAAATGTAGTGTATAGGAGACTAAAAATCATACAATTCCTTAGTTTTGGGCCATTTTGGGTGATTTTGGTTATTTTAGGGGTTATGAACCACTTTGGCTGATCTTAAATTGGTCCAAGCCTGCCCCTAGAAATGCTTAAGGGTGTATGTGAGCAATATGGAACATTTGGAGGTCATTTGAAGCTACCAAGTCTTTGAAATTGGCCAAAAAATTCCCATTTTCGACAAAAAAGTGCGATTTTGAACATTTAAATGCTATTTTTCGCAAAAGTTGCAGAAGACTGCGAATCTTGAATTTCCAAGTTTTTCAATATTCGACCTGAGCATGATACACCCTAACGGACACTTCGTATACGGCATTGAGAATGCTGCTCGAAGGAAGCTCCATCGTTTTCTATTGTGAGAGTGCATGTCCAGTCGGGTCAAGCTCTGAGATGACTATGAACAGACGGTGCGCTGTTTGGCTCGGGGACAGGTGTGGAGGTGTCATACCAAGCGTTAATGTTTCGTGTACGGGTTTGTTCCAGCATGAAAGACTCATGCGATTACTTGTACTCATTATACCGGGCAATTTTCCGATACATGGGGCAATATCGGATTTAATGTTTTATCGGAATGCGCACTAGACGTTCATTTCCGGAAACTAAACACATTAACAATCCGGCGCACTATTTGAGGGAAACATGTGCCCGTATTTATCCTTTTTGTTTAACAGTCGATACTCATCTCTAAATTCCATTAAAAACTCACACAGGCCTTTAGCCACAACCTCACTGCAAACCTCGCCATGATATATATGACTGTAGTGGTAAAAGTACTTTAGCTTGTCCATGATGACAAGGTTTACATTCTCAGCCGCAAGGTACGCGTACTCGGTATGATGTAGCATGAAATAATACCGCCTGTCACATCACTCATCAACAAGACTCACTGCCTATACTCTTTGCTTCTATTCTGCACGCGATGTTTCTTTCACCTCACGATATATGTACGCTTTTATACAGTTTAGCCCTACAACGTAGTCCATTACATCGTTTGTGCCACGAAAACCGGCAATGCTCTCGCCAGAATATCCATAGTGTATTTGAACATCTTGTTCCTCAAGCTTCGCGCGGTTCAATGTAGCCTTAAAAGTCTCAAAGGAGGCGGGTGGCTAGGCCGTCTCTCAGTATTCACCACATCTTCCGACTTTACCGAATATCACTTCATAAACGTCGAACACGACAATATCAAAAGTCGCCATCACTATTTTTCGTGTACGTGAGAATTCTTCAAATATACGTCTGAGATTCAGGGCTTGCAGCAGCCAACTGAGCACGCAGGGGTAGAGATATGCCAAGGTAGTAGCAGGAGTCACGTGACCATTTGATTGATCTTACAGTGGGCGGAGCTTAGGACTTTTTCCCTGTACACACACACACACACACACACCAAGGAGAAAATGAAACCCTAATTGAAACATTTACATATTCAAATATACCCAATAAATAAACATATCGTTAACATTCAGGTACCATGGTACCCAAAGGGTACGGTATCATAGGTGCCAGGTACCTGGTAACGTTTCCTATAGGTATTACGACACACCTTTGTGCCCCTAAGTTCCTTCACATACCCCAGCTTAATTTCTGTGCCCGAAAATTGTGGATTCCTACAGTCAGTTGGGGTGGTTGGTCACCCTCATCTTCTAAGCACACTAGCTTCTTCAACGATTCAAAGTTAACGATCCGTCGGTTCGCCAGGTTAAGCGTGATGCCCTTCGCCTTCAAGATATATTTCAGCTCTTTCGCCACCCTAACCCTTACCCCATAAGTTTTTGGCCCTGTTGATACAAAGGAGTCAGCGTATTCACCATTACCATACTCATCCTTGATCTCGTCAGTCAACTCTCCAAGGAATTCTCCAATAGGCAGCATGTATTCACCCTCCCTCTCTGTGAATATTACGCTATCTGTGTCAGCGTAGAGCACCCTCCGCCCAAGAGAGTGCAGTAGTCCCCAAAGCTTGATGCATGCGCATGCCGTTGTGAAGCTGGCTACAGGTATGTTTGTAAAAGTAAGGTATCTGTGGCCAGTTCGGTGATATTGTACTTTATTATGTACGTGTTACCAACATTCACGATCTTCATAATCTCTTTATCGAGGATTGGCATAATCCCACACCTCGTTATAACTTTGGGTCACATAAATGTTCCCCTTGCCTGTATTCTGTGCAAACTTGCCCCAAAGACTATTTAGGAATAACTTTGCACTAAAGCGCTCGTCAGGGTTCTTAACAATTTGGGCCCTGTCAAGTTGTATCCCTTTACGTTCACGGTAGCGCTGAATATACTCCGATTTTTCACCGTCAGTATCAACCCCTCGCGGGTAGCCTGATGCTTCCACCTTACCCTTCAAAAAAGTATTTATATACGGCATGAAAAAGTTGGGTAGCTTCTGAAACCTCCTCACCTCATATATCTTCAATATTCTGTAACCATGGTAGGGCTTGGCGATAATCGCCGATATCGTGATAATCGATCACCACGAAAAAAATCGGTGATAATCGCCGCCATTTTTCAGAAAACGATAATCTTCATAGATAAGTTTTTAACAAGTTTTTTATGTAAAATTTTATAATTTCCAACAAATTCAGCTGTGAAACTGTGTGATAACGTTTTTCTGTTAGTATCAAAGCGAAAACAACGCTGATTGTTCTATGCTACTATATTCTATGATTGAATGATGTGATTAGGGCTGCAAGTATATTTTAATCTGTTTGTACTGATTGACAAAAGAAACATGGAAAAGAATGACACCGGCACTTTCAAAGGTAAGGATTGTATTTTCATAATTCATATATTTTCAAAGGTAAGGAAAGGATTGTATCAAACGATAAACATGCAATGCAACTACATTTCACAATGTTCCGTCCACAGTTCCAGTTCCAACTGCTTACTGCTGCTGCTGAGCAACGACTTCGTAATTAGCGTTCAGGAACATCAACATCTCCACTGTTATGGCCTTGAGGCAGCTCCTGATGTTGGAGGCGATCAGCCACGTCTCGCTGAACATCCTTTCTGGTGGCACTGGTGTCGGTCTGATGGCCATTAGCTTCTTGCCGATTCTGCTGAGCAGCGGGTACTTGGGCTCCTTCTTCCACCAGGAGAGTGGCCTGGCCCCGAGAAGCACCTCCTCGTCCTTCTTTTTGTAGGTGCTGATCTCAGCTGCGATACAGGACTTAGGACGCTTAGCAGGCGGCTCTCCATCTCCGCCTTCATCAAAGGACACCACCCGTGGGCTGCTGAAGGCGACAGGGGAGGAAGTGGTAGGGCGGTTGACTTGGCTTGACGGTCAGTCTTTGCCATCTTCATGATCAGACACTTCAAGTCATCAAACGCTTTGTCCACCAGGACTCTTGCGATGACCTTCCCGTTTTGGACTCCACACTCAGAGGTTTACACACTATGCGGAGGTTCACTAGCTCCCAGTCTTGCGTGGTTCCGTGCCACGTGAACCCTTGATATGCTTGCTTGTGCACAGACCATGTATCAGTAATTACATGGTGATATTCTTTGCGTCTGATGATGGCCTTGATGATGTCTTTTCCACGCTCAAAGTTATCTTGCATCCGGCTGCTGTAGTACTGGGTCGAGTGTACGGCGTATCGAGGGTCCATCACATTCAGAAGTCGTCTCACAGCAGGTATCTCAGGGAACGCAGCGGTAGGTTGGCCTCGGCAATCGCACGCTGTCCCAGCATGTCTCGTTTCTTCTGGAGTGGCCCACCTGAAAAAGTTGAAAAATACAAAAAGGTGAGTTAAAAAAGTAGTCAGTCAAAAATCATTATTTTTAAACCTATTACGGAACGTAGTTCTAAGGTTTTTGCAAGTAAAAGGGAGAAAAAGCTGTGGCATTTAGTTAATGGTCTGTTGTTTTGTTATTACCTTTTGTGTACTTCACCTTTGTTGCTGACGGTGATGAACTGACATATTTCAAGACTAATAATGAGACAGATTTCTTCTTCGTGGCAAGCATTTCACAGTACTCCTTTCTATGGTGTTGACGCAAGTGACTGATAAGATTGTAGTGTTGCCATCTTTACAGCTAACTTCCTTCTTGCACGATTCAACAATGCAGACAGCTGCATGCTCCTTAGTTTTGTCAACAGTTTTGCCATCTTGGCTGTAAACATTGAAATATGTCCAAACTTCACTTTTGGTTTAGGTTTTTTAATCAATTTCATTGAATCAGCATGATCAATCATTTCACAAACAAATCTACAGCAACAATCCAAATTCTGAAAATAAGAGACAAGGGTGAGTATTGATATGTCATGTTATGCCGACCCAAGTAATATAGCATAGCCTGTTAACCATTACGAAACAATGACATGAACAAATCATGCATGCAAGCATTGTCTGCAGCTAGCTACAGACAATGCCTTACACTGTATGCCTTACACTGTCATGTTATGTAACACAAACGTAGCAGATACGGATGGATTCATTCAATCATCAAATATCGTCAATATCGCGATTATCGTCACAGAAAATGGCGGCGATTATCGTAGGCGATTTTTCTGCGATTTGCAAGTCCTAAACCATGACGGACGGCTAGGGACAGCTCAGGACTTGTATATACACCGCTGATCTTCCGCTGGTTGGCTGTGAGATTACAGGTCCCATTATTCTCCTCTGCGCACTTCACACACAGGGGAAACATGAGCTTGTGATCTATGACGACGGGTAAGATCGGCATTCATAAGTCGCGAGGTGGGGGCACGTCTACGAAAGAAAGACCGAAATAGTACCCGTTCAAATTTGTTGAGAACACTTCGATGAGGGCAGGTCAGGTCCCACCAGTTTTTCAGGTGCACCTACGGGATACGGATTGTTCTTCATCACCTAGGGATATAAAGAACAGAAGTCGTAGTAATGGAGTTTCACGCCCTCCGTAGACGGAAAGTATAGCTTGAGTGGGTTTGTACGCCCTCCGAACAAGGTATCACCACATTTGAGAGGATCCAACCCTATTGGCGCTTGATCGTGTTTATTTCTTCACGGTACTGTTCATCTGTTTCTATCCGTGCATCATACTCGTGCTCCCACAAGACCTTGTGAGTGAACTGGGAGCCTGTAAGTTGATCGCGAGTACGGGTCCATACAAGACTATCGGCAGGAGATCTACCGTGGATATCTCCTACGATTCCACACTCAGGACGTGGGCATCCATGCCACCAGCAACCGTTAAAAGAGTACACAGTCTTCTCACCAGTGGCACGGTCTTCACTTTGATCATCAACCCAAAAAACGACCATTAACCTTAATGGGTACTTCTCCCGTGTTGCGGGCGTGTTTTATGTATACATCGGTCTGTTGCTGTATGTGTATGAGCCAGTAAATAGCTTTGTGCCCATAACTGCGAGCGTTGTTTCTGTGAATGATGGGGCTAAGGTGTCTTTAGGCATGAAATTGTTCTTGAACACAGTAAAGCACAATGATGCAATTGTGGTTGCGACTTGCAGCGGATCGCAGTTGAAACGGTCTATGTACATCCTTTTAAAGGCCTGGAAACATACTCTAAGCACGCGCACATCATTCACGCAATAACGCTCACATTCATGAGCTATATTGTAAAGATTAGTTTCATTAAAACTGTTGTAGTAGCGGTCAAAATCTTCACGCTCACTATCACTCATGTTGGTGTAGTTAAAGTATTATTTTGAGGTGTAGTCTGACGTAATTTAAAGTGTCACTAGTGAGGAAAGTGTAAGGGAAATACCCTTTTGAAATTTCGACGGCTACACCCATCACCTTGGGTAGCTTGGCTAATTTACAAGGTGTGAATAATAAAGTATCTTTAAACTGAACATTACCTCTTATCTGCATTTGTATAAATTTGTTTCCCGTTTTCAAGGGGTCGCCTGTAAATATCTCAGATGACTCGTGTTCAAGCAGTTCCTTATAAAGGAACTGTGTCAAATTTTGCCCCGTTATGGGCAAGAATATACACAGTCATTTTTATGAATTTGTTCGCTAACTTGACAATATTGGACACAAAGAGTTTCACAGGGCTGTCGTGTGCATTTCTGCAATGGATTGTGTTGAAAGCAGCGCGTTCCCGTTGGCCACTGCGAAACGATGGAGCGTAGTCACTGCAGAGAGGTCCCCGTCTTTAAACAATTGCGGGGAGCAGTAAAGCTGATGTGTCTGACTGAAAGTGTCCATGATGAATGTGTAGTTACTCGTTGATAAAACACTGTTGTGGATCCAACTCAAAATGTTTCCTCTTATATACGTGACCCCGATTGGCCCTACCCCCAATATTCGATTCACGAGTTTCCTCTGTGAGAGCGAGACTTTATGCCAACCAGAGATCCTGGATTCGTTCTCATGCCCCGCCCATTGGATTGTAATTGGACGAGCCGCGAATTCTGGGGGCGTGTCTTTACCAAATATAACTTATTCATTCCATAGGTTATTTTGTTTTAAAAATTATATTAAAGTTTTTATGTTATAGTTTAAGGATAAAATTGTATATTAAAGATAAATTTGTATTGAAGCAAAATAGTTGCGTAAAAGAGGAAAAATGAATAAGTTACCCCGAAATAGAACCTATTTTTATTGTAAAGTTATATTAGCATTTTTCTATAATGAGGTTTAAAGATATATTTGTGTCATAAAAATCAATTTATATTGAAACAAAATAAATGAATAAAAGAGGAAAAATTAATAAGTTACCCCGAAATAGAATCTATTTGGGTGAAAGACGAGAAATGAAATGGTTATCCCGAAATACAATCTATTTTTAATATAAAGTTATATTAATATTTTTTGTAATAAGGTTTAATGATGCATTGGTGTCTTAAAGACAAATTTGTATTGAAACAAAATAGATGCATAAAAGAGGAAAAATGAATAAGTTACCCCAAATAGAATCTATTTTTATTATAAAGCTATATTAATATTTTTGTAATAAGGTTTAACGATATATTTGTGTCTTAAAGATAAATTTATATTGAAACAAAATAATTGGATAAAAGAGGAAAAATTAATAAGTTACCTCGAAATAGAATGTATTTTGTTTTAAAAAATCATATTAATGATTTTTATGTTTGGGTTTAAGGATAAAAATGTATATTAAAGATAAATTTGTAGTGAAACAAAATAATTGGCCAAAAGAGGAAAAATGAAATAGTTACCCCTAATTTAATTTCTATTTTGTTTTAAAAATCATATTAATGGTTCTAATGTTATAGTTTAAGGATAAAATTGTATATTATGGTGAAAATTTGTTTTGGTATTAAACTTAGTTTATCTTATTCGAGTTTTTTTATAAAAGATCGCATACCAAACGTCAAATTGGCGTCGTGGTATTCCACCATGAGAAGTTTAATAGAAAAAACTATGGGCGTCGCCCTTTTTTTGAGAACTTTTCGGTCTACCCCCGGCCCCATAAACGTATTTGTTTATGCTTAATAACTCTGTCTATTGGGTCGTATTTAGACACCTTGTCGGTCTACCAGGAGCTGTTAAGTAAAAGAGGTGGGTTTGGTTAGGTGATGGTAAGCTATACTTAGACGATTGGAGGTTGTGGTGCTGTGTTTTTTTTTGTGTGGCGGTTATGCTCGTATATATTTTGCTATTGGGGATTTACATGCATCTGTTTATATACGTTGTGTGTTTGTGTGTGTGTGTGTGTAATAATAGGGGATCTATGGGCGTGTATGTGCGGGGAGTGTATGTGTGCTTTTTGGCTGTTCAAACGATATATATATATGTATATATACACACACTGTGCCAAGTGGCTGATAATGCCTGGAGGTACTGGCGGATTTCGGGTTCTAATCCAAGTGATGCTACACTCAGCCCCCATTGTGCACCTAGATCTTCCAGGTGTAGGATGCTCTGTCTTCCGCTCTCTCTATCTCGCTCTCTCTCTCTCTCTCTCTCTCTCTCTCTCTCTCTCTCTCTTAGGTAAGGTATACCTTTCGGGGGTGAGGCCGTCCCAACTTCTCTCCCAAAGAGATTAGGTGTACACCCCGCAGCTTGCTGGGGGGGATTACCCCCTTTTTTTGGCACCTTGCAACAAGGGGGTGAGGTGGGTGGCACTGGCACTCATTTGATCAACATTGCAATTGCTCTGCACTCTCTCCTTTTGCGGTCATACTACTGATGCTTTCTACATGGTTATGTTGGTGCTCCTTTCTAAAAGATTCCACCCTTGCAGCCTAGATCATAGAAGTTCAGCCTGATTTTTCGAAAGATTTAAATCTCTCACGAGATCATTTAGTTCTGCCTATGTAATAAGGTGAGGTGACGATGATGTGGA
The DNA here is from genome assembly GCA_023014485.1 of Bathynomus jamesi. NCBI lineage: Eukaryota > Metazoa > Arthropoda > Malacostraca > Isopoda > Cirolanidae > Bathynomus > Bathynomus jamesi. The sequence continues at coordinate 182,873 of JAJOZX010001194.1, read as the reverse complement.
TGGTAGAAATTCTGGATCTGCAAGCTCACTGGCTGCTTGTGGTTCAATTTCAATTTCGAAGTGGCAATATTCCTCGCTCGTCCAAAGTCCAATCATTTGGTGGCTTAGGAACTGGCAGGGTTTCATCGTGAGGTACTTGTCGCATAGCTGTCTGCAGGTTTGGGTATCGTATTTCATGTTTGGATTTCGAAGAGAAACCTCATATATTTGTTAAACAAAAGTAGCAGTCACTAACATGATCTTTTGGCTTTCTCCAGACCATAGGGACAGCAAACGGCATTGATGGACATGAACCTTGTAACTACGCTTTTAAGCTCCTTGCATGCGAATTGCAACATATGTGGGGAGCCCAGCTTCTCTCCTGATCACCCACTTTGCATCCAAGATATAATTCATATGCTTTTTTAACCAGAGGGGTAAATGTTTGTTTTGGGGATTTCAATATTAGTTCGCCACATACATAACAAAATAAATCGGCACTGATTACACATTTTTTAGACATTAATTGGAATTAAAACTCCAAAGCAATGAATGTTTTCGACAAAAGGAGTTAATAAACACAGTAGATCCAGCAGAAAAGTACCTTAACACCAAACATCAACAGAGCACCTGAAACAATGAAAGAGAATAACAATTTTCCACTTGGTAGCCACTGTGAAATCACTTGACTACCTTTAGACCAATCACAGAACAACACAACATTTTCGAATAACCAATCAGCGAGCAACACGTGTCACAATAATGACCAATAGCCGTAGGGCTGTTCCTTTGCCTAGCAGGTGTTTGATATAATTTGGATAATTTTTGTGGAACATTAACGTAGTTTTCTGGAAAAATAGTGGGTGTTATAGAAAAAATAATAACATATTCGTAATCAGCGCATCAAAATACATATAAATGAGCAGAATTTGTGCAAAGGACAGAAATTGTGTTGTGCAGTGATAATCAGTCATTGTAATATAGCACAATTACCATATACATAATTGTTAATCACTCTGAACAAATAATTCACTTATTTTTCTAATTAAACACAAAGCCACAAAGTCATTTCTCTCTCATTATTAAATATTGTTTGTTTGGACTGTGTCCGAGCTGGTGACCCTAAGTATTCGTTTCAATTTCATTCATAAATTATAGTAAGCCTACTTTCTCGGCCACTATAAATTGGTGACCTGTAGCCTACTATATATATATATATATATATATATACTGTATATATATACAGGGTGGCGTAAAAGTCGCGCACCATAGGAATTTTCAGTGTTGACTAATATATTAATATATATTTTTTTCTTTTTGGCTGCGAAATTAACAATAGACGAGAGAGTAGTATCAACTGAGCTTAAGTAATGCTGAGTGTGTGCTTATTTACAAATGTACACAAAACGGAGAACTTCAATCCCATTGATTGAAAGGATACTTAACTGCGCAATAATTTAAAAGTAGGAAATTAAAATTAGATCATAGCCATACTTGATTTAAAAGAGATTAAATCAATGAATTAATAAAAGTAAAAGCTCTCTAATATTATTAATTAATAGCAGAAATTTTGGTTAAATACAAATTAATCACGCACATATTATTGATGTACTGTATAATACAAAAATTACTGCTAACCACATGTTTCTAATTTTATACGTGTGAGAAAAATTAAAACTTAAATATTAAAGTATAAATTCATTAGTGTTTGTTATAAGTTTTGGAAGTTTTCGAACACTGACGCGATGCTTTAAACAAAGCATTCCAGGAGTTTTGTATGGTTGTTAGGGTCAGTGTTTGTTGTCTGCTGTCTTCTTGTGTCCAAAGCCTGTAGCTACATTATTTTTTTATTTTTTTGCAGAATTTTAGTTGTTTCTGCAATTTTGTTTTTGTGTTTGTCTGTGGAGTTTTGAAATTCTGAGAGTTTTTTGTTGTTCAGGTTATCCAAGTCATGAGCTATAAAAACAATATACAAACTATCTTTCAAACTTGCCCCTGGAGGGGCCCCCTGAAGGCCTTCGCCACCGTTATGAGGGGGCCCCCTTCCTTAAGTCCATTTATGGGGTCTTATCGTCCTTAATGAAGGCCATTTGGGGGTTTGTCTCTTGATGGCCCCTTGTGGGGCCCCCTCCTCCTTAGGGAAAAAATTCCCCAACTAAAAATAAAAAAAAATAAAAAATTAAAAAAAAAAAATTTAAATTAAAAAACTAAAATAAAATGGATTCATCCTCGCCTTCCTTCGTGAGACAAAAGCAAACAAAAACAGACAAAAACAAACAAACAAACATTCGAGTAGGAAAATAGGCACTTTTTACGCAGCGTTCCGGTGTGTTCGTGGGGCCCCGCTAGTTTTAGCTGCAGGGGGAGTGTAGTAATGCCTAGTAAAGAATATTAATTTTTGTTTAATTAAGATTATAATGTTTAATATAAATTGGGATCAACTGAAGAAAACGCACCTCAAGTCTAGAAAGGTGCACTTTCTTCAGTTGGCCAAAATTGAGGTGCTATTCTTCAGTTGCCACATATGAGTTAGTTTAACTGCATGGGTGCAGACGCAGCATGCTTAATTCATACTTAAATGAATTTATGTGGAGGGACAGATTTAGCAACGATGCCTTCAACAATTTTTGTATTCACATGTCTGAACAATACCCTGTTTGAATTCGTGTGACATTTTTTACTTCAAAATTTGGATCACCTGAAGATCAGGGTCCCCAGCCTTCTTTAGTTAGTTTTATAAGGCTAACTAACGAAAATATCACGACCTAACCTAACCAGTCGTCAAGGGCGTACAGTTGACCTAACGATTGGTTAGGTTAGGTCGTGATATTTTCGTTAGTTAGCCTTATAAGGCTAATTAAAGAAGGCTGGGGTCCCTAATTTTCAGGTGATCCCAAAATTTTTTAGAAATAATTTTTATGCAAGAAATTATTATTTTAGCCTTCCTGTAAAAATAAAAATATATATTCTGAAAGTTTTCCTTCTGAAACCTATTTCTACAGTTTATCCATTTAAGGTGCGTTTCCTTCAGTTGGGTTAATTTGAGGTGCGCTTTCTTCAGTTGGTGTTTTTGAGGTGCGTTTTCTTCAGTTGATCCATAAATTGTTTACTAATAATTGTGAAATTACGATAAAGTATGTTTGTTAGATTGTAATTGTTTAAAATTGGAGGAGTTGGCAATCCTGAACAGAGTCCCAGAGAGCGGACTACCCCCAAAAAGAGTCAGTCATTCGGGCAGGGCCGGTGGGTAAGGCGTGACCATGGAACCTAAAATTAAATTGATTGTTTTGTGCCTCTCTCCGACGTAAAATTATTATAATTGAATCTTCCACTCGCGTCCCCCGTTTAACTAAACCATTTTCGGAATTAAATAAAGTGTTAACCAGCGTTAAAAAGAGTGTTAATGAACCCCCCTCCCCCCTTGCATTAGGCTAACGGTTTTCTGCTAGCTCGGCTACCTACCACGCGTTATAAAGTATTGTGGAAACGAGTAAAGAGAGTGTAAAGAGAAATGCAATAGAGAGCAGAAAGTAGAGTAAATAATGAAGTATAATAAATAATAAAACGTAGTCACGGCATTTTTTTGGTGGCAGCGGTGGGATTACATCATATTTTGTATGGGTCTTACCCACGTGCCTATTATTATTATAGTACCTTTTAAATTATTATAAATATTTTCTTACATAGTTATTTAATAAAATTTTAATTGATTGAACATAAATAATCATAGAATTTTCCTTAATAAGCACAAATGTTACAATGGTCAAAATTTTATTCTGAGTTTAGATTTTACTGCAATAAGATGTTTTGGGTTGACATTTTATTTTGGGTATTAAAAATGAAAAATGTCCGTTTTTGGGAGTTCGCACGTTTGCATGGAAAAGATTACAAAATTATGTCTCGATGTACTGCAGTTCATTCGGTTAGAAATATTTTTATAGAGGCTCGCTTCCAAACACAAGCGAACACTCTCCCTTATGTAGTGCAGTGATTGTTTTAAAATTTTTGTTTACATAGTAGGTTGCGTGAATTTTTGAGTTCATATTTGTTCTTATTTAGTATAACGATGTAAATTTGTAGTTTCAATTGGAAACGATAAATTGTAGGATTTGTGTAATTTGCAAACCATTCTGGGTTTTCCGTTGAAGGAGAGAGTTGTCTCTCAGATGTAATTTGTGATTTGCGAGTTTGATTCCTATGAAATTTAGCGTTTCAAGTTGGAATTACGGTATTAAAATAATTTTCGGTAGTAATAATTAATTTCTTTTTACTTTTTAATAACTGTTTTTGGAAATTGTTATTTTTAAGCTTCAGTTGGGATTTACCGAGGCAATTGAATCTTTAGGTGGAGTGTTCACCCGGGAATGGAGCCTTCTAGATGCCAGTAACGTTTTTGTGGCGTCTTAGTGATCCTCCCCGAAAGGGCAAGAGGGTTCATGATTGTCAGATTTGATGACATGAAGTTCCTGGGGTTCATTTTTGTCTTTTGTATTTAAATGTATCGATGTGCTTCTGACGGTAGTTTGAACTATAATATTTTTAAATTATAATAATGGTTACTATTTATGGGCGCTTTTATATTTATACTGTACAATTGTTTCGTTGCGTTTTATGACTTTTTTTATCTTCTCTGATGTAACTGCCGTAAGTGACCCTATTGGGCGCGAGGCTGTGATTAAAAATTTTGTGAATTCTGTAAAATTTGGTAGTTTTTTTCGTGAATTTGGCTAGAGCAAATTTGTAGTTATTGTTTCGAAGTGAACTGTCGAGTAAAATTCGGTAAATTAAAAATGAAATAATAAGCAGTACAGTATGAACTTTCGAATAACTTTTTATTTATAAATTTCGAGAGACTCGATTTGGAGGCAACTAAGTTGAATCCAAATTCCATTCATGAGTTAATCGGCCGGATAGGTGATCGATCACCGATGATGAGAGAGAAGAGAAACCAGAATGCGCAGAGATTTGGCGCACGACGGCTTCGGAAGAGAAGAGATGAGAAACCGAATGCACAGAGATTGGTGCAGGACAGTTTCGGAACAGAAACCGAACGTGCAGAGATTGGCACCGGACAGTTTCGATGGTCTACTGGTATTTTTCGGGGAGTAGCTGGTCACGCTGCTCGAATGCTTCGCTAAATATGTGTTTTAGCACGCGGTAGGCAAGCCACGAGAGCTTGAACGGGTGTCTAAGACTGTACTGTCCATACAGACATACAGTAGGTTCGTTGGGAAACGGCCTACGGCGAAGTGTTCGTTTGATTGTTGCCAGTGGAAGAGTCTTTCAGCTGGACGTAGGAAGAGCAGCGTTCACTGACAAAAGTGGAGATGAGACAAGGCGAGTTTCTTCATCGACTTCTAGAATTGCAAATTCCGTCCAATTCCGGCGCGTGGTCCCGCTTTCAGTATATCTCCCCCCTGATCCTTTTAGAATTGGACGTCTGTTTTTTTTTCTCGCCATTTGGAGAGAGAGCGGAACCATTACAGCGTGCTGACCTGTTGCATGTTGATTGATGCAATCCCTTGCATTCTAGCGAAGTGAGCAAGAGAGCTGCGATTGAAAATTGAAGAAGTCCGTTGTCAGCGTGCGGATTGTGATCTAAACAACATCCAGCAAATTAATGTACTGATTATTATGTAATGAAATTATAAGTGAAAGGGTGCGATTATTGCCCATATTTGTTGTTTTTTCGTGAAATAGTATGTGCGCTCTGGTCAGCATTTTATGTAAACTTTTTCTTATTTTTTTCTGTTGCCCTGATAGTAACTGTATAACTATAAAAAATAATTGTTTCAAATGTAAAGCGATCTTTGATGAGGAATCGCTGGAATAGATTGTGAAATTGAAATTTGTGTAGCCACTGTAAGAAAATTTTCCGTTATTTTTTTTGCCATGTATAGATTATTTACAGGTTGTAAATTTGATTATTAGGGTAAAATGTTATTTTATGCAAATGTGAAGATTATAAGGTTTGTTTTTGATTTTATAAAATGATACAAAATATCTGACGGTGAAAATTGTCATTCTAATTATTTCTTGTCTATCTCTAATTTGACTTGTTACAGAAAAAAAAGGTAAAATAATATATCAAACTTATAAAATACGAGTGGGAGTGCAAATTAAAAGAATACAATAATATTTAATGGATGTAATTACAATAAATTATGATTGAGTATAGTAGTCTCTAATTAAGAATTTTAATAATGTTTGATTAATGAAGAAGATAATAATATGTAATACGTAAAAATTAAGATAAATGATGGTTTGTTTATTAAAATTATTAAATACGAATGAGCAACACAAGGAGTCAGCCCACGAAGGCTGGGTTTCTAAAAATACCCGGAGTCATCCGGGCAGGCGTGGGCCAGTAAGGTGTTGGGTGTTAGAACGTAATTTAAAATGTAGGTTATTATTTTGGTGTCTCTTTCGGCTTTCAGTTTTCAGTTTCAGTTGGTTGCATCCAAAAGGGACAACCAAACCCCAGAGATTTATAGAGATACTTGAAGTAGTTTCGAGTCAGTTTTAGTTGCAAGTCAGTTTTAGTTGCAAATCCGTTGCAAATCAGTTGCAAGTCAGTTTTAGTTGCAAATAAGTTGCAAATCAGTTTTCAGACAGTTTCAGTTGGTTGTATCCAAGAGGGACAACCAAACCCCAGAGATTAATAGTCTCCACTTGATAGCAGTTCAAGTACAAGTCAGTTTCAGTTTCAGTAGACTCCACTGATAGCAGTTCAGTGCAGTCAATTTCAGTTAGTTTCAGTTAGTTGGTTGGTTCCAAGAGGGACAACCAAACCCAGAGAATAATAGACTCCACTTGATAGAGTTCAAGTGCAGTCAATTTCAGTCAGTTTCAGTTTCTGTCAGTTTTCAGTCAGTTTTCAGTGAGTCTCAAGACAGTTTTCAATCATTTTGAAGTTTTCAGTCATTTTGAAGTTTTCAGTCATTTTGAAGTTTAAGTCAGTTTGAGGTCCAAGTCAGTTTTCAGTTAGTTGAAGTCAGTAGGTTGCATTCAGAGGGACAACCGCCCCAGAGAATAATAGACTTCACTTCATAGCAGTTCAAGTGGTCATTTTCAGTTTTCAGTCAGTTTCAATCAGTTTTTAGTTCCAAGTCAGTTTCAGTTCCAAGTCTCAGTCAGTTTTAAGTCAGTTCCAAGTTTCAAGTCAGTTTCAAGTTAGTCAGTTTCAAGTTAGTCAGTTTCAAGTTAGTCAGTTTCAAGTTAATCAGTTTCAAGTTAATCAGTTTCAAGTTAGTTTCAAGTTTCAAGTCAGTTCCAAGTTAGTCAGTTCCAAGTTAGTCAGTTCCAAGCTAGTCAGTTCCAAGCTAGTCAGTTCCAAGTTATTCAGTTCCAAGTTAATCAGTTCCAAGTTAATCAATTCCAAGTTAATCAGTTTCAGTCAGTTTTGAAGTCAGTTTCAGTCAGTTTTGAAGTCAGTTTCAGTCAGTTTTGAAGTCAGTTTCAGTCAGATTTGAAGTCAGTTTTATTTGAAGTCAGATTGTTTTATTTGAAGTCAGTTTGTTTTATTTGAAGGTTAGTTTCAAGTCTCAGTTTCAAATCCAAAGTCAGTTTCAAGTCCCAGGTCACTTTCAAGTCCCAAGTCAGTTTCAAGTCCCAAATAAGTTTTCAAGTCCCAAGTCAGTTTTCAAGTCCCAAGTCATTTCAATGCAGTCAATTGAATTCAACTTTTTTTGTTGTTTAAGAGGATTTAGTTTAAGAGAATTTAGTTTAAGAGAATTTAATTCAACCTTTCTTTTTGTTATAAGAGAAAATTAAATTCAACCTGAAATGACCGGTTTGTGTCTTTAGTTCAACCTTCTTTTTTTTTTGTAAGAAGGAAATTGACCGATTTGTCTCCTTTTTGCATCCAGTGAAAATTATAGGTGAAATTATATATTTTCTTGTAACAAAAACAGATTTACAATTGTTTGTAATGATTTTGATAATTATTGTAATGTATATGTAATGATAATAGTTGTGTAATAATTAATCGATCATGTCCCAATGACCTCCTTTATAAATTACTATGCTGAGGAACATGCCGTCCCTCCGTTTTGTTTTACCTCCTTTAATTTTTGTTTTGAGCAGTGTGACAAGCAATCTTTTTCTAAAGAGCAAAGTGCTCACGAAAAGACGTACTGTCAATTTCAGACATATCTCCCCGCGTAGTCACTCAATTCCCCCGAATGTAGTACTCCAAACTTTGTTTTTTTTATTTTATTTTATTTTTAACACCCCAACCCCAGTTGAACCCAGTGTCAACCAGAGAAATGGTTCAACCATGGTTAATTCTTCTTTGGCTCCAGTCAACCCACAGTTTAACCATCTGTTTCCTATCACCCAGATGGTCCAGAAACCAACCAGGAGCCTCTTTGGTACTGCGGAACATTCCTCAGTATCAAACGTGATAATTCCCTTCCGTACCTCAAGTCACTTTTATATTATAACTCATATGCACACATAATCATTATAATACATCATAATTATTGCTTACTATATATATATATCTTGCTCATGTATTTAGTTAATTTAACAACCCTCTAAGCTAACCTGTCCCCCAAAATTATAAAATACACACTTGACCACAGGTCTATACATCATCCATTACGTAATTCGATTTTCACCTACACTAGTCAATAAAATTAGTTTATTAACTGTACGATCATGATAACTAAATATTTGTAAAATTTAATAATATCATTGTTTGTCTAAATTAACGTATTAATAATTTTATTCTGTTTGTATAACATTAAAGTATTAATCTTTGAATTTTTATATTTTATAATAACTCTCTAAGCAAGTGTCATGTTAAAGATTTGATTACTGTGCATTGTACTCAACCACCCGAACTCACTTGTTCTGTATAAAATTTGTATTGTAAAGAAAAATTCGTCATCATCTAATTTGAATTTGTTAGGATGTTATTTTCTCAATTGTATTGTATTGTATTGTTGTGGTAATATCATTCTAGAGGGGAGAGCCCTATAAAAATGAACAATGAATAATTCCTATATAATCAATATTAATTTTTACATGAGAAACCAAAATCGCCTGAGCGAGTTTGGATAGAATTTCGATTTGTGCTTTCTATTGTGCTATTCTGGTTATGGTTGTCTTGCATCTAACCCTCGTCCCTAAATTTTATTAGATTATGCATACACATTGCATATAACAGGATTGGAACCCGTAGTTGTACTTCTTAGTCCTTAATACCCACTCTTTGTCTCTAATTCGTTTCTTTTAAATCCTCCCAATAATGACTTATATATACTGTATGTATGACATAATTTGAATAACTATGACGTAATAAAGTAACTTAATTTCCTTCACGTTTTCCATACCTTGAATACTGAATCACGTATTTAGTATGTGGACATCTTTCATATTCAATGTATGGTAAATTCTTTAATAACAATAAAAACTTCACTCTCTATAAGTCATTATTTATATGTTGTGTCTGTCTGGTATGATGCAATATTACTATTATTCGACCATATTAATCCATACACCCATATCTATGCATCCGTACCTATGCGTTGAAAGTCGTGGAAATACGTTCGCATGTATTATTTTTTTTATTTTTTTATTTTTTTTAATTATTTCGCCTCTTGCAATGAACTCGAAAATGCTTATGCAAGTGTACGCAATTCGATCATTACAGCATAAATTAACATCTGAAGACGTAAAATCTCCTCTCGCTCTAATTCCAATTTATAACACATTATCATGCGTTATGTTATATCGTGTGTGTCATGTTGTATATAAATATATACTGTATGTGCCCATGTACTTTGTGTTGTACTAATAATCATATATAAATAAAAAACACCGTAAGAATTGTAAGTGACTAATGTACTTAATAATGTAATTGATGTACTGTACTTCAATGGAACTGTAATTAATGATAATAATTTATAATGTAATTAATGTACTTTAAGTAACGATAATAATTTAATATAAAGTAATTAATGTATTTTAATAATGATAATTAACGATAATAAGCGAATGTGAATTAATTGGTAATTATAATCATAATTGTAATAAACCAAAATTAAATTGTACTCATGTACTACTCCGAAATTATGTCGTCCTTTAGAAATGAATACTCGGCGAAAATACGATTATTTTTTATTATTATTTTTTTAAATTTTTATTTGGAATCTTTCAAAAATCTGATCATATGTTTAAAGGGTGGAACTTAACCTTCAACTCCACTCCCCCAACATTTAGACTTATATGATACTTGTATCTGTAAATTAAGAGACACTCTCTTGTTAGCAGCCTCTCAGCGAGGAGGGGGCAGAGGTCCCTTGCCTACTTAATTTTTAGATTCCGGCCTGAGCCATGGTCGAAAGAGGTCGAACCTCTACCCCTGTAAATTCAGAGCACCACCTGTACATTTTTAGAAGTAAATTACAGTGAAAGAAAGTTATTTTTATCTTTTCCTTCGAGCCGTGCTCTCGTCCGAGAACTCAGTCAATAAATTAATGAAAAATAATTTCCCGATACGTTATAAGAAGCATCAGGGAATTTTCAGAGAAATAGTAAGTTTTCACGGAATCCTCCGAATCACTACAGAAGAACTCGGAGAGTATTATAAAAGAAATTATCGCGAGAAATATCCGTTGCTGCCTCCTAACCAGAACCCCCGTCGATTCGAACCACCCAAGGCCATAGACGGAAGGGTTAACATATATTTATATATATATATATATATACACACACACACGAGGGTACTTCAATAAGTATCCGCACTTTTTATTTTAGTGATAATATAGTATATATAATATATACTCGTAATAACGAGCCAAACTGAGATCTATAGGCTTATTTAGGCTAGCAACAGTATAGGCTTATTTAGGCTAATCGTAGCTGTCACATATCGTACGAGTAGTGAGCATGGCTGTGCCGCTTTCAATTTGTACTCTGGAAGAACAGAGATCCGTGGTTCGTATTTTGTGGGCAGGTGTGAAAGTAGCTGAAATTCACAAGCGTTTATGTGCTCAGTATGGGAATAATGCGTTACCACGACGAAGTGTGTACGAGTGGATTCAAATGTTCAAGGATGGTCGGACATGTGTAACAGATGCTCAGCGCTCAGGACGACCGTCAACATCAACTAGTGGTGACAAGCAGGAAGAAGCCAGAGCCATGATTTTCGATGACAGAAGATTAACAAGAAAAGAAATTGCATCTTCATTAGACATCAGTCAAGGGTCGTGATATTTTCGTTATTTAGCCTTATAAGGCTAACTAAAGAAGGCTGGGGGCCCTGATCTTCAGGTCATCCGAATTTTTAGTTTATGCGAACTGCAAAAAATAATTTGTTGGTCATTTAAAAAGTAAGAGGTTATACTGCGTTTGTGGCATGAATTTTTAATTATGTCTCTTGATAAAAATTAATGTTGTTCAAAATTTCACTTGAAGGGTATCGATTACAATACTAAAACCTAGATTTGCAATCCAGAATGCTTAAGTGTCTTGGTTATATAGTAACTACTAAAACTGATTTTTCTCTACTTCAAGTAGACGCCAATTTCGATTAAGCTTCAAAAATAAATTGCTATTTTAAGATATTTTTTTTAAATAAATTTATTCTTAATTTGGTACTCAATCAACCTAAACACAAGGTTCTTTATTCATTGGGTTCCCACTTCTCAGGCGTAGTAAAAAATCAGAAAGCACTTTTTATCGTATTGACAAAGAATTTGACAAAATACAGGGTGTACATAAAGTCAGGATCTATTTTTGTGAAGCACTTGGAAATTATATGGAATTCAATCATAAAATGATAAAGTGGTAACATTTATTAAATAATTAAGAGTAGGATTCGACGTGACGCCCATCAGTATCCCTGCACAGCTCAAATCGTTCCGCAGCATTTCTAAACACATTCTGGAGCATTTGCGGGGTTATGTTATCTGCAGCAGTTCGTATACGTGTACGTAAGTTTTCAAGACTCGTAATCTTCGTCTGATAGACGTGCGATTTGATAAAGCCCCATGCAAAGAAATCTAAAGGGGTTAAATCTGGTGATCTCGCTGGCCAAGGTCTGTTGCTTCCGCGTCCGATCCAGCGATTTGGAAAACGTCCATTTAGATAATCCTGAACAATTTTGGCATAGTGACAAGGAGCACCATCATGTTGATAGACGACGGCACTAACAATCCTATCCCCAATCAGCTGAGGTTCAAGGAATTGCTGCAACATGTCCAGATAAATAAGCCCCGTAACTATAGCTTCAGCAAAGAAAAAAGGACCATAAACCTTAGATTCTGTTAAACCAATCCAGACATTAACTTTAGGTGAGTCTCTTTCCCAATTTTGGACGAAATCATTCGGTCTTTGATCTGCCCAAATTCGACAGTTCTGGCGATTTACTTTTCCACACGTATGGAAAGTGGCTTCATCACTAAAGAGAATGTTGTCCATTAAATTATCACTCCAGATTTGTTCTACGAGATCAGCACACACAGCACTTCGTCGCGGGAACTCTTCCTCATGTAAATCATGTAAAACGTGCAAATGATAGCTTTTCTTCTGCAAATTAACTTTCAGAATTTTGTGCACAGATGACGTCGGGAGGCCGAGTCTGTGTGATGCAGCACGAACGGACGTACGTGGCTCCTCAGTGATAATTCCGCGTACTGCATTCACGGTAAGATCTGACATACACGGTCGTCCTGATCTTGCTTCATCATTTACAGATCCCGTTCGTTTAAATTTGTTCACCAATTTTCGTATTGTCTTGTCTATTGGCCCCGGCTTATGAAATCTCCTTCTAAACTTCTCTCTGATGTCATTGTATTTCTTTCCCTCGATTCGCCAAATTACTATTGCCACACGCTCTTCTGTATTCATTCTAAGGGCTTCTGAAAAGAAAACTAGAAAAAAATA